>JBBPBX010035216.1:20434-32179 GCA_038048925.1 Garcialebias charrua
CTCTCAACACCTTGGCTGCGCCTAGAAATTCTGTCCATAAAAGTTATGAACAGAATCGGTGACAAAGGGCAACCTTGGCGGAGTCCAACTCTCACCGGAAACGAGCCTGACTTACTGCCGGCAATGCGGACCAAGCTCTGACACCGGTCGTACAGGGACCTAACAGCCCTTATCAAAGGGCCTGGTACCCCATACTCCCGGAGTACCCCCCACAGAACCCCCCGAGGGACGCGGTCGAATGCCTTCTCCAAGTCCACAAAGCACATGTAAACTGGTTGGGCAAACTCCCACGCACCCTCCAGGACCCTGTTGAGGGTGTAGAGCTGGTCCAGTGTTCCACGACCAGCACGAAAACCACACTGCTCCTCCTGAATCCGAGGTTCGACTATCCGACGGACCCTCCTCTCCAGAACCCCTGAATAGACCTTACCAGGGAGGCTTAAGAGTGTGATCCCCCTATAGTTGGAACACACCCTACGGTCCCCCTTTTTGAATAGGGGAACCACCACCCCAGTCTGCCAATCCAAGGGAACTGCCCCCGATGTCCACGCGATATTGCAGAGTCGCGTAAGCCAACACAACCCTACAACATCCAGAGCCCTAAGGAACTCCGGGCGAATCTCATCCACCCCCGGAGCCTTGCCACCGCGGAGCTTTTTAACCACCTCGGCGACCTCAGCACCAGAGATCGGAGAACCCGACCCAAAGTCCCCAGGCTCCGCTTCCTCAGTGGAAGACGTGCCAGTAGGATTGAGGAGGTCTTCGAAGTATTCCGCCCACCGACTCACAACATCCCGAGTTGAGGTCAGCAGCACGCCACCCCCACCATAAATGGTGTTGGTCGCGTACCTCTTTCCCCCCCTGAGACGCCGGATGGTGGACCAGAATCGCCTCGAAGCCGTACGGAAGTCATTCTCCATGGCCTCTCCGAACTCCTCCCACGCCCGAGTTTTTGCCTCAGCAACCACCCGAGCCGCATGCCGCTTGGACTGCCGGTACCTATCAGCTGCTTCCGGGGTCCCACAAGCCAAAAAGGCCCAATAGGACTCCTTCTTCAGCCTGACAGCATCCCTCACTGCCGGTGTCCACCACCGGGTTCGAGGGTTGCCACCACGACAGGCACCAACAACCTTGCGGCCACAGCTCCGATAAGCTGCCTCGACAATAGAGGCGCGGAACACGGCCCACTCGGACTCCATGTCCCCCGCCTCCCTCGGAACGTGTTCAAAGCTCTCCCGGAGGTGGGAGTTAAAGCTCCGTCTTACGGGAGACTCTGCCAGACGTTCCCAGCAGACCCTCACAATACGTTTGGGTCTGCCAGGTCTGACCGGCATCCTCCCCCACCATCGGAGCCAACTCACCACCAGGTAGTGGTCAGTTGACAGCTCCGCCCCTCTCTTCACCCGAGTGTCCAAGACATGCGGCCGCAGATCAGATGAGACGACAACAAAGTCGATCATCGAACTGCGACCTAGGGTGTCCTGGTGCCAAGAGCACATATGGACACCCTTATGCTTAAACATGGTGTTCGTTATGGACAATCCATGACGAGCACAGAAGTCCAATAAAGGAGACCACAGATAGGTTTTTAAATTTTTTATGGCATGTCTGTGGGCTATCCAGACAATGTTCATTCAATTTAATACACAAAATATTTCTTAGATAATCAATTATACCCTTTTTAATTCTGCCATTTTTAACTTTCGTTTTGAATGACTGGTTTATGATAATGAGCTCTCATGGTAACGCCCTTCAAAGATCTGTTTACAGAGCTCTTACAGAGGGCGGAGTAAATGTAAATTTACTCCGCCCTCTGTAAGAGCCAGTATCTCTAATCTGTTGTTTTAAAATTAGCTCTTTTTTTATTACTCATTTGACTTACTGTTAGTGCTAGCTTAAGATAACTTACCGAAAGCCATCTGCGCGCGCCGCCATGAGCTGCTCCTTTTAGCCCGAATCAGAGGCTAAAAATAACTCGTTGCTCCTCCGCCCTTTTATGTCCACTCATTGCATGCAGCGCTTTTGGGAGCGATCTCTGCTTCAGTCCAGACACATACACAAAGTTCACTGAGTGTTTCCAGTTAATTTATCCGTATGAGGCAACCTCTGACCGGACCCCACGCTCCACAAAAGCTATCAGCTCCCAGCCAGCTCCCGTACGCAGATGGTCTCTTTGCCAGTGGTCTGCTCGTTGCAGCTCCCAGCCAGCTCCCGCTCGCAGATGGTCTCTTCGCCTGCGGTCTGCTCGTTTTCCGTCTGCTGGCTGCTCGTTGGGAGCGATCGCTAATATGCTAAAAATTGAACTAAAACGTAAAAATAACAATTATACTTTATTTATAAAGCCATTTAAAACAACCACAGCTGCAACAAAGTGCTGTACACATGAAATTAAGAACATTTAAACAAAAGATGAGATGAAATCAAGAAAAACAACCATCACGTCTATTATACTGAAGTGGGTTGAGCCTAGGTGAGGGGCTGGACTCAGGTTTGAGGTGGGTTGTGGCTACGGTTTGTGACGTCACAAACCGCAGGATTTGAAAACGAAGTGTTTCTATCAAAGATAAATAAATATACTTAGAGTAAATAAACCACTGGGTGCATTTTTTGGCACTAGGACTGTTTTTTTATGAAGTACATACCCAAAGTTGAGTTAAAAAACCATTAAAAAGTGAATTTTGAATATGTGGTCCCCTTTAAAAACTAAGGTAGAACAAGCTTAAATTAGCAAATATTTATATGATTAAACTTATAATAGGGTGAATATCAAATATTGTTTTATTTTGATTATTACAGCTGAAACCCCTGATGATCCAGCTATGAAAATGTAGTGGTTATTTAGACAGAATTTGGGTGAAATTTTGCACATAACGTTAGAATAAACATAGAAAATAAAACAGATGCTTCAAAGGGACTCATCTTTTTTAAACTATAAGTAATGTTGAATAATCATTAGATGGATACATTAATTAAAGCAGTACCAATCAGTGCTCTGTGGACAACGTGAACAGGTTCCATCACGTCCTCCTCGGTCCTCACAAGTCGCTGCTTGACACCTGCTTCCTTGTTGGTAAGGCTTCAATAAATACGGCTGCAGACATAAATTAGAACCTGCTGTTTATTGTTTAACCCCCTGAAATAACTTTGGCTTCCCAAACTGACTAAAAATCGCTCTATTCTTCACTCAGTTTGCTAAATTCGTCCGGTTCTGTATCGGCCGCCATGTTGTTTACAAGGTGCGCACTGAGCAGCGTCTCATCTCCCTACGTCACGTGCCGTAAATGCGGAAGTTCTCGGATTTCTGTGGGCGTGTCCCAGCGAGAAAATTACCATAACTTGTAATGAAATTTTAATATATTTATAATTTATTTTGCAAAAACGAACATAGTTCAATGATAATATATATATATATATATATATATATATATATATATATATATATATATATATATATATAGTGCAAAATTATTTATAGTTACAACATGATGTCAGTGCAGCTTTAAGACAACGTGATGTTAATGTAGCTTTTTTACAGGAGACCCATTTGCGTAAAGCAGACAGTGTAAATCTTGACAAAAGATGATCTGGTCAGGTGTTTCAGTCTAACTTCCAATCTAAATCAAGAGGTTGCCATATTAGTCAGTAAACAGGTGCAATTTACAGCATCCAGTGTTAAAACAGATGCTGCTGGACGCTTTGTTATTGTGGTGGGAAAACTGTATGCACTTCCAGTCATTTTAGTCTCAGTATATGCTCCAAATTGGGATGATCAAACATTTTTTAATACACTTTTTTCAAATATTCCTAATATTTCAACACATAATCTCATAATTGGGGGAGATGTGAATTGTGTACTGTCATCTCTTGATCGCAGTACAGTGGGAAAGATCTCTATTTCTAAATCTGCCCAGTCAGTTAATTCATTTCTTAATACTTATGGTGTGGTCGACGTGGGGCGTTTTCGAAATCTGACTTCAAGACTTTATTAGTTTTTCTCCCCTGTCCATAAAAGCTATTTGCGGATTGACTATTTTCTCCTTGATAAACGGATTTTACCTTTAGTGAAGGAATGTGATTATGGAGCTATTGTCATCTCTGATATAGTCCGCTCATAATGAAACTGAACGTCCCTGTCACACAATTGGTCTATCGCCCTTGGCGGCTTGACCCCATACTTTTATCCGACGAAGACTTTGTCAAGTTGCTCGCATCCAAAATTACGTTTTTTATTGATGTTAATTGGACTCCTGGGATGCCACTTGGCACTGTCTGGGAGTCATTAAAGGCTTATTTAAGGGGCCAAATTATTTCTTACTGTGCAAATAAAAAGAAGAAAGGCATTGAACGGCTAAAATTGCTAACTGATCAGATTTTACAATTAGACAGGGAGTGCTGCCACACTTTTACACAAGAGTCACTTAGTATATTACTCCAAACAGAGTTTAACATCTTATCTACCCAACAGGCCAAATATTTAATTTCCAAATCTAGGTGTGGCTACTATGAGCATGGTGAGAGGGCTGGACGCCTTCTTGCACAGCAGTTACGGCAGCGTTTGGCTAAACAGGATATCCCAGCAATAAATGATGATTATGGTGTAAAATGTTGTGATAATGCAGGAATTAATCAATGTTTCAGCAAATTTTACCAATCTCTGTACACCTCTGAAGCCTCACTTAACCCAATTGAATTGGATGATTTTTTAAAGATGTCAAAATTCCTTCACTAAGCTCTGACCTGTCTAATCAGAGTCAGAGTCAGAGTACTTTTATTAACATTGCACAAGTTTTCACCAGTACAGCGTGAATATGTACGCACAGTCATCCGGAAGGGGGCGAGTGTGTGAAGCTGCTGCTTATCAGACCACATGAGACATCATATCACATTATGTTCTTCAGCGCTGCCTCTCCCATCCGTATCGGGATGAAGGTCAAAGGTGTGAAAACAAGGAAAGAACCATGAGGGTCACAACGTTGGTATTAAAAATATGTATCACATTTTGTCTTTCAAGACACCATATGAGACAGAAAAACTATACCAGAAGCACATTTAAGACAATAACATGTCTGAGGCAGTGAGACTTATGTCCATGAGACATTCCAGATAGCAAACAGTTCTGAGGTGAAACCAGCGGGCCTCCGATAACGCTCATAAAAAAGTTATCGGGGGGACTGTAGCGATAGTGCA
This sequence comes from Garcialebias charrua, assembly GCA_038048925.1. Classification (NCBI taxonomy): domain Eukaryota; kingdom Metazoa; phylum Chordata; class Actinopteri; order Cyprinodontiformes; family Rivulidae; genus Garcialebias; species Garcialebias charrua. The sequence goes on from JBBPBX010035216.1 coordinate 25,622, forward strand.
GCTGTTTGTCTCAGAAAACACGTCTCAGGAGAAAGTTGACATCCAGCCTTTTTCCAAGGTTGTTTAGGGTAAAGTCAGATAAGGATTACAAATATTTTTCACTTCAGGCAGACAGTATAATTCCTTCAGCCTTGAGTCTTGCTGGGCAACTCTGATATGGTCCAATTCTGGACTTTTTCCTCTGATCCAGCTGTGGCCCTTAGATGTTGACCAACAGCGTCCAGAGTCCCAATCCGAGCGGATGATCTGCGATCCTCAGATAGTGTTCACCTTCCGGATTAGCTCGTAAACAGCTGATTTCCAAGGTCACGGCGCAGATCAGATCGGGTGCTCCAACATTAGGTCCTGCTGAAACTCTCCCTCATTTGCCGATAGGCCAGTGCTCCACAAAACGCCAAAAAAGCAAAGTGCCACCATCGTAATCCAATTTAATCCAGAATCTTCACATTCCCTCAGAGCACACAGAGTGAGACGTCACCATTCCATCGAATCCATGGCGTATCTCTCGTTTCGTCTGCGGATATGGGCCGGCTCCTCCGTGCCTTACCTTTTGTTGAAATCTTTCAGTAGAGTTGAATACCCATACCACCCAATTCATCTTAATCTTTGTTCGAGGTGCTTCATGAGAAGCTGCAGACAAGACAAAAACAGCGGCAGCAAGGATGGGGGAGGACGGGGGAAGAGAGGAGAAAGGTGACTGCCTCCTTCGGCACCTCTTTCCCCTCACTGCAGGACTTACACAGCAACCGCCTCACTCGGAAAGCCCTCTGCATGGCAGGTGATCCCACACACCAACTACACAGCTGCTTCAGACTGCTACCATCAGGGAGGAGACTGAGAAGTCTCCAGGCTCGAACCAGCAGACTGAGTGACAGCTCTGTTCATCAGGCAGTCAGGATGCTAAACACTCTGCCTGCTCTGCCTCCCCTCCCATTTGAACTGCCTTAACACAAAAAACTTTCTCACACATTACCACACAACACAAAGATTTTAACACTGGACTCTGTGTCATCAAACGGGTTATTCACTAAACTCTCGGTCATGTGCTCATTCAGTTTGCACTACTCTCATATTTGCACTAATGTTTGTATTACATCACTGCCTATAGTCATACTACTGTTTACACTCACTGTTTACATACTACTGTTTACATTCACTGTTTACATTTATTAATACTGTTTACATTTATTACTACTGTTTACATTTATTACTACTGTTTACATTTACACTACTTTTATATCTACACTACTGCTGATACATATACAGTATTCTCTGACCAGCCTTATTTAAGGATGCCCAATGTGCCTTACTGCATATGCCACTTTTGCCTCTATACCAACATCAACTACTACCTCATACATATACCATGTACATTAACTCATATGCTGCTTTGCCAATCTTTGCAAATGTCAATGCTAGAACCTTAAGTTTATTTTATAGATATACTTTTTATACTTTTTATACTACTATGCAAAAACTCAGGACAGTATTACACTTTTATTATTTCATTTTATGCTTATGTTCATTAAATGTTTAGTGTTTTAGTGTTGGTGTAAATTTTCATACTTTTATACTACTATGCAAAAACTCAGGACAGTGTTACACTTTTACTATTTTATGCTTTGTTTATTAAATGTTTCAGTGTTTTAGTGTTTAAATGGTTACTGTTGCACCGAGGGACTAAGAGAAACGCAATTTCTGGCAGTGAGACATAAGTCTCACTGCCAGTTCTGACAATAAAGTTGACTTTGACTTTGACTTTTGACTTCAGAAGCCAGAACAGTACTTAACTTTGTGTGGAGAATGAATGTAATGTTAAGTTAAACAGAGAGACGGTGGTTTGAAAGAATGTAATGTTGGACAGAGAGGCTGCAGTATGGAGAATGAATGCAATGTTAAGTTAAACAAAGAGACGGTGGTTTGGAAGAATGTAATGTTAGACAGAGAGGCTACGGAGAATCAGAGTCAGAGTCAGAGTACTGTCTAATGAGTTGGAGAGAGATTTTTCTTTAGCTGAGATAAAGTCTGCAATTAATAACAGAATGTAATGTTAGATAGAGAAGCTGCAGTGTGGAAAATGAATGCAATGTTAAGTTTAAACAGAGAGACGGTGGTTTGGAAGAATGTAATGTTAGACAGAGATGCTGCAGTGTGGAGAATGAATGCAATGTTAAGTTTAAACAGAGAGACGGTGGTTTGGAAGAATGTAATGTTAGACAGAGAGGCTGCAGTGTGGAGAATGAATGCAATGTTAAGTTTAAACAGAGAGACGGTGGTTTGGAAGCAGTGATGTCACTAACGCGTTACAAAGTAACGCGTTACTCTTGTCGGACCACTTTTTTCAGTAACGAGTAATTTAACGCGTTGCTTTTCAAAATTCAGTAATCAGATTAAAGTTACTTTCTCCAAATTATTGTGCGTTACTTTTTTTGTCATTTTCTGTAGTACTGTAATTTTATTTTTATTTCCTCAATGCGTCTCTCGGCCGGGGAGTGATTAAAAAAAAAGACGCGGAAATTCAGTCAGCTGCTGCGGGCTGTTTGAAACCTGACACCACACCATGCAGCGCGTGTGTGCCTGAGGAACTGGACTGAGGTGCGCACACGGAGCTGAGAGAGGAGGAGAATGAGAATCACTTACTTGTTCAGTAAAACAATGGAGCCTCTCTCCGAGAGAGCTGAAGACAGCAGGTCCCCCCCCACCCGCGACCAAAACAACTAAAAGCTTGACTTCGGTAAAGCCCCCCCCACACCTCCTGCTGTGTACAAAACTGGTGTTGATGGCAGCTATCAATCGTCTCAATAGGTCTGTCAATAGGTCTTATTTACATACAAATACATTCTTTGTTCTTGTTTCTTCTGGTAAGCTCATCTACAACAGCTCCATTTCGTGTCAGGAGAACGCACAGCATGCAGGTAGTTCACGATGCATTCAAGAGCATATGTTTGTTTGGATGTAACAGAGACCATGTGTACACAATTTCCTAAAATAAAAATAAAAAACTCTGATTTTGACGTTGAAAGACTGTCTTTATTATATTATTTATTTTTAAAAGTATTTACAGAAATACTTTTTTGTAAAAATATTATTTGTTTAATGAAGTAAAGAAAGACCATTTTGTTTTTGAATATTTTTATTAGTAATTATTTTATTAATACATTTACGTTTTTTATTTATTGTGACAGAGGGCTCTTGGCAGCAGCAGCTGAAAGTAACTAATAAAGTAACTTAGTAATCTAACTTAGTTACTTTCCAAATCAAGTAATCAGTAACTTAACTAAGTTACTTTTCCCAAAGACTAATCAGTAACTTAACTAAGTTACTTTTTCAATGTAACTATGCCATCACTGTTTGGAAGAATGTAATGTTAGACAGAGAGGCTAAAGTGTGGAGAATGAATGAAATGGTAAATGGTAAAATGGTAAATGGAGCTTATTTATATAGCGCCTTCCAGCCCCCTCTGAGGAGCCCCAAAGCGCTTTACAATACGAGCCATCTACCCATTCATACACACATTCATACACCGTTAGTGGTAACCTGCCTTGTAGGGCGCTATCCAGACCTACCGGGAGCAACTCGGGGTTAAGTGTCTTGCCCAGGGACACAACGACACATGGTGGGCGGATGCGGGACTCGAACCTCCGACCTTCCGATTGGGGGTCGACTGCCATTACCACTGTGCCACGGCTGTTAAGTTTAAACAGAGACACGGTGGTTTGGAAGAATGTAATGTTAGAGAGAGAAGTTGCAGTGTGGACAATGAATGCAATGTTACGTTTAAACAGAGAGACGGTGGTTTGGAAGAATGTAATGTTAGACAGAGAGGTTGCAGTGTGGAGAATGAATGTAATGTTAAGTTAAACAGAGAGACGGTGGTTTGGAAGAATGTAATGTTAGACGGAGAGGCTACGTTGTGGAGAATGAATGTAATGTTAAGTTAAACAGAGAGATGGTGGTTTGGAAGAATGTAATGTTAGACAGAGAGGCTGCAGTGTGGAGAATGAATGTAATGTTAAGTTTAAACAGAGAGTAGGTGGTTTGGAAGAATGTAATGTTAGACAGAGAGGTTGCTGTGTGGAGAATGAATGTAATGTTAAGTTCAAAAGAGAGACGGTGGTTTGGAAGAATGTAATGTTAGACAGAGAGGCTACGCGTGTGGAGAATGGACGCAATGTTAAGTTAAACAGAGAGACGGTGGTCGGGAAGAATGTTATGTTAGACAGAGAGGCTGCAATATGGAGAATGGATGCAATGTTAAGTCAAACAGAGAGACGGTGGTCAGGAAGAATGTAATGTTAGACAGAGAGGTTGCGGTGTGGAGAATTAATGCAATGTTAAATTAAACAGAGAGACGGTGGTTTGGAAGAATGTAATGTTAACTGGAGAGGTGGAGAAAGCAATGTTAAGTTTCCGAGGTCACGGCGCTGATAAGATCGGGTGCTCCAACATTAGGTCCTGCTGAAACTCTCCCTCGTTTGCCGATAGGCCAGTGCTCTACAAAACGTCAAAAAAGCAAAGCGCCGCCATCATAATCCAATTTAATCCAGAATCTTCACATTCCCTCAGAGCATACAGAGAACGAGACATCACCATTCCATTGAATCCATGGCGTATCTTTCGTTTCGTCTGCGGGGATGGACCGGCTCCCTCGTGCCTTGCTTTTTGTTGAAATCTTTCAGTAGTGTTGAAAACCCATACCACCCAATTCGTCTTAATCTTCGTTCGAGGTGCTTCATGAGAAGCTGCAGACAAGACAAAAACAGCAGTAGCAAGGGTGGGGGAGGACGGGGGAGGAGAGGAGAAAGGCGACTGCCTCCTTCAGAAGCCAGAACAGTAAACTTTGTGTGGAGAATGAATGTAATGTTAAGTTAAACAGAGAGACGGTGGTTTGGAAGAATGTAATGTTAGACGGAGAGGCTACGTTGTGGAGAATGAGTACAATGTTAAGTTTAAACAGAGAGATGGGGATTTGGAAGAATGTAATGTTAGACAAAGAGGCTGTAGTGTGGAGAATGAATGCAATGTTAAGTTTAAACAAAGAGACGGTGGTTTGAAGGAATGTAATGTTAGACAGAGAGGCTGCAGTGTGGAGAATGAATGCAATGTTAAGTTAAACAAAGAGACGGTGGTTTGGAAGAATGTAATGTTAGACAGAGAGGCTGCAGTGTGGAGAATGAATGTAATGTTAAGTTAAACAGAGAGACGGTGGTTTGGAAGAATGTAATGTTAGACAAAGAGGCTACATTGTGGAGAATGAATGTAATGTTAAGTTAAACAGAGAGATGGTGGTTTGGAAGAATGTAATGTTAGACAGAGAGGTTGCATTGTGGAGATTGAATGCAATGTTAAGTTTAAACAGAGAGACGGTGGTTTGGAAGAATGTAATGTTAGACAGAGAGGCTGCTGTGTGGAGAATGAATGTAATGTTAAGTTCAACAGAGAGACTGTGGTTTGGAAGAATGTACAGAGAGGCTGATCGTGTGGAGAATGGATACAATGTTAAGTTAAACAGAGAGACGTGGTCGGGAAGAATGTAATATTAGACGGATAAGCTACGTGGTGGAGAATGAATGCAATGTTAAGTTTAAACAGAGAGACGGGGATTTGGAAGAATGTAATGAGGCTGCATTACAGAGAGGCTGCAATGTGGAGAATGAATGCAATGTTAAGTTTAAACAAAGATACTTTGGTTTGAAAGAATGTAATGTTAGACAGAGAGGCTGCAGTGTGGAGAATGAATGCAATGTTAAGTTTAAACAAAGAGATGGTGGTTTGGAAGAATGTAATGTTAGACAGAGAGGTTGCAGTGTGGAGAATGAATGCAATGTTAAGTTAAACAAAGAGACGGTGGTTTGGAAGAATGTAATTTTAGACAGAGAGGCTGCGATGCGGAGAATCAGAGTCAGAGTCAGAGTCAGAATACTGTCTAATGAGTTGGAGAGAGATTTTTCTTTAGCTGAGATAAAGTCTGCAATTAATAACAGAATGTAATGTTAGATAGAGAAGCTGCTTCGTGGAGAATGAATGCAATGTTAAGTTTCAACAGAGAGATGGTGGTTTGGAAGAATGTAATGTTAGACAGAGAGGCTGCAGTGTGGAGAATGAATGTAATGTTAAGTTAAACAGAGAGTCGGTGGTTTGGAAGAATGTAATGTTAGACAGAGAGGTTGCAGTGTGGAGAATGAATGCAATGTTAAGTTTAAACAGAGAGACGGTGGTTTGGAAGAATGTAATGTTAGACAGAGAGGCTGCAGTGTGGAGAATGAATGAAATGTGAAGTTTAAACAGAGAGACTGTGGTTTGGAAGAATATAATGTTAGACATAGAAGCTGCAATGTGGAGAATGAATGTGTAGTAATATAGGAAGGGGTCAGTTTACTGACTTACCTATATTTTAGATGTATAAATTGGCTGGGTTTAGTCTGACACAAAAATACATCATTAATTAAACGAGTTCTCTCTTTTTCAGCTTAATACCAATGGCCCTCATTCACGAACCGTTCGTACGCACAGATTTGTTCTTAAACTGTGCGTACGAGTGATTTAGGATCATTTGCG
>JBBPBX010035217.1:0-32179 GCA_038048925.1 Garcialebias charrua
TATATATATATATATGTATATATATGTATATGTATGTATATATATGTATATGTATGTATATATATGTATATGTATATATATATGTATATGTATATATATATATGTATATGTATATATATATACACAGCTGGGCACCGCTAATTAAAAAATTAGTTCCACAATTTCTAAAACGCTTATTAATTTTTTTAGGTCCACAATTTCAAAAGCACAAATGTCTTATGAAAATTAGGGGAAGCTAATCCAATCCGCTATTTATATATTTTCTATATTATATATATATATATTTATATATAGCCGGCAGCGTTATCAATATTTGCACTACACTGCCAACTGAAAAGTAACAAAAATGATCCTAAAAGGATGAAATTACAAAAATCAAAGGATTTATTTAATACTTTACGTACATATATTCTATTCGGCCACGAAATTAACAAAAAATAGAATGATCTTTTAATCCCTAAAACCACGTTTAAATCTCAAATACACGGGTGTGTCGCCACCGCATTTATACACATAGTAACCCAAATACATGAAACTAACGACTCGCCGTCGAATGGTCGACACAAAACGCACAATAAAATCCTCCGGCCACGTTAATTTGGCTTGAAACAGCTGGGTTTTCTAAGGATTTCCATTAGTAACCCAGCACAACCAACAGGCAGACACACAGCGTTAGCGTCTATAGGTAGTCAACAGATTTAATGAAAAGTAACTAAAATACATGAAAATAACGACTCACCGTCGCGTGGTATACACAGAACACACAATAGAATCCTCCGGCCGCGTTAATTTGGCTTGAAACAGCGGGTTTTCTAAGGATTTATCCAAGTACCCAGCACAAACAGTAGCCACGGAATTAGCCCCTGAGTTCACCTCTAACCCGGAAGCTGTCGAGATGGAATAGTCCATTTTTAGTAGGGGGATAAAGAAATCGACCGTTTTTTTAATTGCTTATTTAATGATTGTTTTCATCGTAACTATAATTATTTTTATGTTAAATGTAGATTAACAAGCAGGATCAATGTTAGGAATTAGGTGACTGGCCGGGGCGCGGCGGGGCCGGGGCCTCATGCTGATGGGATCCCCAGGCAACGGCATCATTTACCTACATGGTAGATCCAGTCTGTTCCCCCCTCTGCCCCTCCCCCCTCCAACCCTCCCTCCCCCCTCCAACCCTCCTCCTCTCTGCTCTTACGGTGGGGAAAAAGGTAAAACAAGCAGCATAAGAGCTTGTAAATAAGTTTATTGGTTTTTACTGATAGATAATTAGTTATTAGCGGTACTGCATTTTAAATAAAAATAGCACAAATCCGCTTATGAATTATAAAAGTTAGTCAATTCACAAAAACGCTGACAAAAAGTTTAGGTCCACTGTAAGCGGAATAGCGCTTTAGCGCTCCCTAGCGTTCATTCGCCCACCTTTGATGAATGGGCGTCAGCGGCTTAAAGTGTATCTTTCACTTTAAACACATGTAGTTGCCTTTTAAACCTAACATGTCTAAAACTCAAATTTTCATCAAAAATACGTTTCATATCTCAAAATAAAATGTGCTACTACTACCTTTTTTGTCTTCCCTTGCTACTCTGTCTAAAAATAGCACCCTCAGCGGTAAACCGGAAGTGACATCACAGGAGGGGAAAGGTCGTGCTTTAGCTAAGAAAGATATGGCGTCGCACCAGGAGGAGGCGACAGATCCTGAATATGAGATCAGATACAGGAGGATCAATACTGAAGGTCCACAGCCTTATAGTTTTGAGCCAGCAGCTAGAAGTGAAAACAGAAGTAACAGAGCTAATCTAAATGGTGAAAGAAGAGCTATTGAAACGTGGGAACATGAAAATGCACACAGACTTTTAAATGCTAACTGGTAAGAATTTTTTTTTTTATGTGAAGTTGTTTTGACAGAAATATGTCATCTCTATTACATCAAATATCTAGCCAAATAACTTCTAGATATATACTACCTAAAGCTAAAAATGGTTTATATTTATATATAGCCTAAATATACAGATGCAGCATTAATCACACCACTGATAGATTTAACCACATTAGCCTAATGTTTAGCTCCCTAAACATTTTTTCTGATCCAATTTGGGACTTTTGCAATTTATGAACATTGCAAATCCCATGTCTAATATTATTGCTGCATTTAAATACAAATAAACCTAATTTTATTTAAATATGTGTAAAAAATCTCTCGAGATCACACCATAATTTTCATTACTTTTTCTCCTCATTATGTAATGCATACTCAGGTGTCAGTGTGGACACTGTGTACCAATGGACCAAGTCATCCAAAGTGTGTGCTGTCAGGAACTGGAACCTTTCAAGCAGCTCTTGCTCAGTCTGAATCCCCCAGCACCTCACATCCTCTGTGTCACTGGCCATCCTGGATTTGCGGGCTGCTGTTTGAACCCCTATGTACTAAGGCTGGCCTATCACACATTTAGAGAGCAGCATGGGCCAATACGTCTGCAGTTAAATGAGTAAGAACATATATTTTCTACAATATCATAATTATAGACTTTTGTTTCAAGGCATCACATATAAATAAAGAAACGTTGAGTAGGACAAATTGTTTACTGCACAAAATTACAGTCATCAGAATGTTCCTTAGTAACTAAAATAAACATTAAGTACACCAAAATCTAAAAAATTAAAGGGACATTGTTGACAATGTTATTATTTTTTATATTGCAGACAATTTCGTTATATTGCCTATCGGCAGATGGTTCGTTGGAGCCATGGCATCATTGGGCGCCACATCCGCAAGCCTCTGCCATCTTGTGTGGTGAACGCCATCAGAGCAGCCTTCCCAGATGGAGCAGGACAGTACAACGGCTTCCAATGGCCTAGTTTGGACTAGCTTCCCTCTGAAATGATAAGTTTGTACATAATAAAATTGTATGAAAACATTTGAAAGTTGCTTGGCAGTTATTTACATTGTGTCAAACATATAAACATTATATGATGTCATTTGTAATAGACAGCAATTTTTTGAATGATAAATTTTACTTTTCAAACTGTACAGCCTAAAGTGTTACATCAAATGAGTAAGTGGTAAACTACAGTTGAGTAATTACATTTCAGAAGTTTCCTTGACACATGCAAATTGTCCCTGTAAACCAATAATGACCTAAATCTACCTGTGATGAAAACCTTGATTTTCTGACATACTGCCCAAAAGCCTCTTGCTTGTCCACTCTGTCCCACACAGCTGCGAGTGGTCCAGGATCAGCTGACCTCTCTGCAGGTATTGCACCGCTTAGCAGTTGAGGGTTCCTGTTGTAGGTTTCCTGCAGCTTCCTGAGTAGTGATGTCGCATAGTCTGTAATCATACAAATTCAATCAAGAGGCAGATATACATAAACAGAAAATCTCCTAACCATAAATTGTTTTACCAAAGGTTGGCTCGTCTTTCACTGGACGCACAGACCATCCACCTTTCTTAAAGCGTGGGTAGCAAACGGAGTATCTCTCCACACCGTCCTTTGTTCTGGCTATGTCTCTGTTGCCATTGCTGTTGTAATGGAGAGCAGCCAGCAGCAATCTGTAATGAATAAAAATTATTTTCAACAAATATATGAAGTAAAATTGGGCCCCAATTACACAATTGTAATAATAATAATAACATACGAATGCATAACATGATAAGTATATTTATAACAACTAAAGAAGAGCTAAATAACATTTACTGTACCTAGAATACATGCCCAGATATGAGAACCCTGTATGCTTTGGAGAAAACTTCAGAATGAGAGAGTGATAAGCCTCAAGTGAATACGTCTGATGCTGTGGTGACAGTTGTCTGACATCTTTCACAAACACTGGCTGGCATACCACTTTCTCAAGTTTCACTGCTGCAGTAGATCCTGTAGGTCACAAAAATGTATGTTGAAATAAACTAAAAAAAGGCGTTCAATACAAGATCAACTGGACTTTATTTGTTGCAGAAAACGTTTCAACTCCTATCCAGGAGGCTTTTTCAATTCAGAATGGCAGCTGTGAGACAGAGAAGTTTTATACAGGCTGACATGCCACGCACCAACATATGCAAATTGGAAGATGATGTTGGTGCGTGGCATGTCAGCCTGTATAAAACTTCTCTGTCTCACAGCTGCCATTCTGAATTGAAAAAGCCTCCTGGATAGGAGTCGAAACGTTTTCTGCAACAAATAAAGTCCAGTTGATCTTGTATTGAACGCCTTTTTTGATTTTATCATGTCCTGGACGACTGAGAATCTTCACCAGCATGTTGAAATAAACCACATAATTATAATTTGTCCAAGTAAAATATGACAGTAAGTCATACATCCCCAGGGTAAGTCCATCAGTTACCTGGAATTAGCCACTGTTTGTTCCGGTCCTGTTCTTCCAGTGGTGGGTGAAGACAAGAGGGAAACTCTTGTGTTCCATGTTCGTGAATATCTTGAACATGGTTCACAAGTGACTTCCACTTTGCCTCCATTACATCTGGGTTTGCATCAGGTGTGGATGCAGCTGTCCAGTAGAGATGGTTCACGATGGACTGCTTCCACAGTGCCAGATCCTCACAGTCCCGCTCTTTGATGTCAATGTCCAGTTTCTTTGCTAGACCTGGAAAAGTTTAATATAAATATTGTGTATTCCAAAAAATTACTTGGTTGGTTAGTAAATTAAAGATTCTGTATTAAGTGCATCTGTAATCATGAAACAAATTGAAAAATTACTTTTTCCACAGTGCCACACATCATAGAAGTGCTTTGTTCCTTGTGGTGCAAGCTGTTCTCTGACCCACTTTGCAACCTGCCGATTACGGTCTGTGACAAGAACATCAACACTCATCTCATTATCTGAGAAGAACTTGATGCTTCGCTTCAGGCCTTCAAGCTCACACCAGGTGCTGTTTGGAACCTCTGAGCTCTAAAAAAAAATTGAATAAAATGCATCAATACAGATAACACAAAAAACAAAACAAAACTATTTAAAACAGTTTAAATCAACTTCTACAGATGTTTGGATAAAATCCATAATGGTGAGCATACCTGAACCAGCCGCACATCAAAGACCTTGTTCAGTCTTTCCTCTATGAGGGTGTATGAGCCATATTTTGCACAGTGACAAGGGCTGTCAGATCTGCAGTCACCAGACAAAACCATTCCGCCACCAAGTTCCTTCAGCTGCTGCATCAAAGCCGACTGTTGTTCTTTCCAGGTTAATATGATGGACGGAATTGTGTACAGCCTTTGGTGCCTAAAATAAGTTCCAGCTGAAATAGACTGTACACCTAAGAGTGACAGCATCCGTAACGTTTGTGATACCATACACCCTGTGAAATGCATGGCCCCAGAAAGGAGAAGGTTGCAGGCTGGCATGTTTTTGTGGAGAATAGGCTGATTTCTCCATGATCTTTTGTGACCACAAAAATCACATGTCTGAAAGAGATAAACAAACCTTACTAAATAAACCATTAATCAAATAAACAATAATTATATGTGTAAATTTAAAAATCTAATGATTGTTGGATACTGGTAAACACATAAATTATATGACCAACCTGCTGGATTACTATGAAAGTTCCAGATTTCTTAGTTATAGTAGCCTCTGCTCTTTCTCCACAACTGCAGATGTTGAACAACTCCATCAGCTCATCGTGGCAAACAATGTATTTGTCTGCCCCTGGGGTTTGGCTGAGAAGAAAAAGTTTTTAACATTAACACACTAAGGTACAACTTTGTTTTTTTGTTTTTTTCTAAGCAAGCAGTAACTAACCAGCCTGGTTCATCCTCCAGAGATGAATCATCTGACAATGAGTCATCCATAGACATGGGTTCCGACTCATCAAAAGCACTGAAGCTCTCATCATTATCATCTTGGGGCTCAGATGATGATGATACAGGTGATGACACTGGTGTTGACTGCCACACTGTATCACTGTCCTCATACTGTGTCCCAAAGTCCCTGGTGGCTGGTATAGTGACCTGTGTCCCTGTGAAAATACTTTGATTTTAAATAGTTCATTTTGTGGGCTCACTGTTTTGGCTAGTCATCACCACTTACTTTGTAAATAAATAAATAAATAATGAAAAATATGTGTTATTTTTATTTATTTGTGCGGTCAAACTGATTCAAAGTTTAGCTGAAATTATCCAAACATTTTGCGTAAGGCATGTGAAAATTTACCGGTTGAACGATAAGAAATGAGCTGTCTGTATCCACACTGAGTTGCCCGATTCACTGTTGTTGATTGGTGTTTCAGACTTGACACACAGTCATCAATCACTTCAANTGATTGACTAATTACATAGTTTCTAAACTTCCTGCTAACGAACTCGACGACTACCGACGGTTTGGAAGTTGGTGATTTACTGGGCAGGGTGTAACAGAACGAAATGTCCTCATATTTTATGTCATAGTACTTGTCCCATAAAAAATTAACTACAGTCTCCTCCAGAGTCTCTAGTTCTTCCTGTGGTGCATCCTCAGTTGGGCCAGTGTTAGTGAGAGCATGTTTATATGTCTGACACTTACTTTACTTGTGCAGTTTCTGCCTGCGACATTACTTTTGTAATAATCTGTAAAAACAAGCACAACAAATAATTTAATAGTTATTTACTAGTTAGTTTTTTTTTCTTTTTTGGATAGGTACCTCTCATGTAAATTATTATCTTACCCACCAAGATAAGAGCAGGACATTATTTTACTATTTTTTAAAGTACTTTCATACTTTATATAATTCCAACTTAAACAAAAAAAATTCTGCCAAATATATACAATATACAAACTGATGCCCTATATGACATTTGAGATAAAATTTGATTTTTTTATTCGTGTTTTGAGACGGAGTCGTCTCGGTTAGCATTCAGTTTATTATTTATGTTTATAACGTTATAAATACAGTACTGTAGCTAAGAAACCACTCAGTGGATAATTTTTTCTGCTGCCAGACAGTAATTATGTGTTTTTATTTACTGACTGATGACCTGTAGATGACATTTGCGATGAAATTTGATTTTTTATTCATTTTTTTTAAGACGCAACCGAGTGGAGTTAGCATCTATTTCAACCTGAAGAGACTCACAAAACGAGAGAGAGAATACAATTAAAATGTTTTATTGATTAAGGTTTCTTTGGCGCTCGGGCCCCGGCGGAGGGCATGCATGCCGGACTGCTGAGAGCTTGAATGTCCGGCATAGGGAGATAGATTATGGATATCTACCCCCCGGGACCCGAACCCGGTGGTGGAGAAGGGATCGCAGACGTCCAATCCATCCCACCGGTACGTGAATGACGGCCAGCCAGCGGCCGACAGCTCCAGACAACCCTGAGACGAACACCAGCGCAGAACCTCCATCCTGAGCAAGCACGAAGCGACAGTGGGAAGGAAAAACTCCCTCGAGAGGAAGAAACCTCCAGCAGAACCAGGCTCAGGACAAGCGGCCATCTGCCATGACCGGCTGGGACGCAGGGAACAGGAAGCAGGAACGCACACAGCAGCAGGACCAAGACGAAGGTGAGCAGGACAACCCCAGGCGGTGGAGGCGGGACGAAGAACAGGGGAGAACCGAGGAACCAAAAACCCCGGGAGGAGACGGGGAGGTGGAGGGAGGCGACTAGACCGGCAACGGGCAAACAGGAAGAGCTGAGGAAAGGGGCGCCTTATATCCAGGTGGACAGTTGATGCGTGATTCGATGCAGCTGTATCTAGGTGGACAGTTGAGTGATTCGATGCAGCTGTGAGTCCTACCATTGTTGAATTTGCGTCTTCGACTTCATTTCAACCTGAAGAGACTCACAAAACGAGAGAGAGAATACAATTAAAATGTTTTATTGATTAAGGTTTCTTTGGCGCTCGGGCCCCGGCGGAGGGCATGCATGCCGGACTGCTGAGAGCTTGAATGTCCGGCATAGGGAGATAGATTATGGATATCTACCCCCCAAAAAAGAAAAGCCGGGGCCGAGCTGGCGAGGGTCTGGCTGCCCGAGGGTATGCGTGGGCAACACCGTCTTTTCATGGGCTGGGCAGCAGCCTTGTTCACGGACTGGGCAACAATAGCCCCTTTTCTTGGACCGGGCAACGACAGCCTCTTTTCTCGGACCGGGCAACGACAGCCTCTTTTCTCGGACCGGGCAACGACAGCCTCTTTTCTCGGACCGGGCAACGACAGCCTCTTTTCTCGGACCGGGCAACGACAGCCTCTTTTCTCGGACCGGGCAACGACAGCCTCTTTTCTCGGACTGGGCAACGACAGCCTCTTTTCTCGGACTGGGCAACGACAGCCTCTTTTCTCGGACTGGGCAACGACAGCCTCTTTTCTCGGACTGGGCAACGACAGCCTCTTTTCTCGGACTGGGCAACGACAGCCTCTTTTCTCGGACTGGGCAACGACAGCCTCTTTTCTCGGACTGGGCAACGACAGCCTCTTTTCTCGGACTGGGCAACGACAGCCTCTTTTCTCGGACTGGGCAACGACAGCCTCTTTTCTCGGACTGGGCAACGACAGCCTCTTTTCTCGGACTGGGCAACGACAGCCTCTTTTCTCGGACTGGGCAACGACAGCCTCTTTTCTCGGACTGGGCAACGACAGCCTCTTTTCACGGACTGGGCAACGACAGCCTCTTTTCTTGGACTGGGCAACGACGGCCTCTTTTCTTGGACTGGGCAACGACGGCCTCTTTTCTTGGACTGGGCAACGACGGCCTCTTTTCTTGGACTAGGCTCAAGTTGCATGCATGCCGGACTGCAGAGAGCTTGAATGTCCGGCATAGGGAGATAGATTATGGATATCTACCCCCCAAAAAATAGCCGGGGCCAAGCTGGCGAGGGTCTGGCTGAAAGGTGAAAAGGAAGCCCGTGAGAAGGGTTGCCAGAGGAATGAGAGATGGGAGTGTGCCCGCTCGAGCTGCCAGAGAGAGCCCGCATGGGCTGCCAGGAAGTGAGCTGGGGAATGGTCCCGCACAGGCTGCCGCAGAGTGAACCCGCATGGACTGCCAGAGAGAGCCCGCATGGGCTGCCAGAGGAGAGAGAAGGGAAAGTGAGCCTCGCACGGGCTGCCGGGAAATGAGCCCCGCATGGGCTGCTAGGGAGTGAGCCGGGGAATGGTCCCACATAGGCTGCCGCGGAGTGAGCCACGCATGGGCTGCCAGAGAGAGCCTGCATGGGCTGCAGAGGAGAGTTAGTGACCCGCCAGAGTGAACTCCATGGGCTACCAGAGAGAAAGCAAAGCCCACTTGAGCTGCTAGAAAGGACGAGGGAGGCATCGTTCACAGCTGAAGGACTCCTCCACCAGTTAACAATGCGAGAGCTTACCCAGAGAGCTGAGCAAGCGCCGAGCAGCGAGCAGGGATGAGATGTCCGGGTGGACGCAGGAGGAGCAGGCTGCCAAGACCAGTGATCAGGCCGATGGAAGGAAGCCTCGGGAGCACCCCGAACGGCTGCGGAGGGAGCTTAGCTACACCCCTTGGGGGGAATGCAGTGGCATGAATAGAAAACAGAGTCAGGAAGGAGCTCGATGGCAAGGGAAGGGAACAGACTCGGGAACGGACCCAGATGACAGAGATTGCACGAAAGACAATGCCAGCCAGGAGGGATCGAATAAACGGGATTAACGGGAGGCCAACTAAGGAAGCAAAACGGGGTGAACGGGAAGCCAACTATGAAAGTAAAACAGGGTAAATGGGAGGCTAACTAAGAAAGAAATGGGGTAAACGGGAGAAGGAAGATCAGCGTTCGGACCCGCGAAGGGCCTTGGGGGTCCACCGATGAGGGCAGACGGAACGTGGGTGTACGCCCCTGCAGAAGTTGCACATGTGGAGAAAGGCACAATTAGGGTACGAGCAAACAGAACGGTTAAAATGGTTACAAATCGGCATGTCGTCGAAAGCCTCCACCCCCCGACCGCGGTGGTCCGTACGCAGGCCGCCAACAGAACCCTCAACAGGACGGGGTGCCAGCAGGGAGAGCAGAGGAGGCAGGCTAAACGGGACAGAGGGGCAGAGGGAACTGCGATGGCCGACGGCAGAGCAGGAGTGACAGGGGGCGGCGTGGGTCAGCATAACTAGGAGGTCAGAGTCCAGGACCAACCAGTCGAGACACATCCCCGACCGAGACAGAACGGCAGCCGCCTTAGCGGAGAACGAGTTGTGATACCGGTAGAACAGGGACCCGCCGTATGTAAGGCTGAGATCCACCACCAGGGCGAGGTAGGCGTCCAGCTCGACCCTACGCTCGGGGTAGACCGAGCAAAGAACATCCCTGAATACCCCAAAGGCTGCCACAAACTTGCCGACGGACAGGTCCTTGGACAGGTGGGGATCGGCGGAGCGGAAGACCGCAGTGAACTCCGAGGAGGAGGCCACCTGATGATCGACCGGGGGGGAGAGAAGCAGCAGGGAAACCGGATTAACGTGCTGCCCCTGCAGGATTTTTGCACGGAGCCTCGGGGAAATTGAAGCATGGGCCGGCATGTACGGCTGGCCTAAAGAGAGAGAGCATGGAGACAAACAATTAAGTCAGGACAGCACCAGGCAGCACACAGATTACAGCCACCTCGAACACCGACTACACAGAACATTGACAGTGCGAGCATTACCAACGTGACACAATCAAAACAGGTCAAACGACGCCAGTGCGACAATCCAAACAGATTAAACCTACCAAAGTCACTCAAACAGGTCAAACAACGCCAGTGCGACAGAATGTAAACAGATTAAACTCAAGTCACACAAACAGGTCAAATGGCACCAGTGCGACAATCTAAACAGATTAAACTTACCAAAGTCACTCAAACAGGTCAAACAATGCTAGTGCGACAGAATTTAAACAGATTAAACAATACCAAAGGCACACACGACGAAAGTTTGCATAAAACAAACCAGAAGACATTAAGAAACAATGGCGGAACAACAGCGCCATCTGCCTGGCAGAGCTAACACAACGCAGTCGTAGTACCACCGCCAGCGCACCAGACGGCGCTGCAGAACGGGCGAAATCAATGAAGAGCCGACCTAGCATTAGCAACATAGCTAAGGAGCGGCGCATGTCAGTAAACTGTCTATTAAGAGATAAAAACGAAGCGCGCCAAGGCAAAGCAGACCGACTGAAGACAAGAAACGATACATCTTACCCAGTGGAGGAGCGGGGCGGGCCTCGGCGAGAGTGAACGCCACGGGACCAGGCAGGGGAGCTGACCGACCCAATGATGCAGGAGTAGAGGGCAGACGCTGAGCGGACAGAGCCGAGACAGACTGGACGAGCACGGTGAGCGAGGCGAGCACAGCCGAGGACAAATGATCATGGGCCCGCGGGGACCCAACCGAAGCGGGCGCGGCCGGCGCACCGAAGCGGCTCGTGGAGGGGACCGGACCCGGAGCAGGGGCACCGGAGGAACGGGGGCGGCCCCTGCCGCGCTTGGCGGGAGGCGGAGACCGCTTCCTGGTGCGCTTCCCAGACACGGGCGTCAGCGGCGAAGGAGGCGCAGAGTCGCCGGAGGGAACTAGCTCGGCGAGGGACTCCAGCTGGGCAGAGGTGAGACTGGCCGCCGGGCAGATGCCCCTGGACAGCAGATACGCAGAAGGCGAAGAAGAAACGGGGCGCGAGGCGCGCCGAGAGCTCCGACGGGCAGGAGCAGGGGAAGAAGGACCAGCGGTGGCCGGGATGAGGACCGGGGAGTCCCCGGAGGCGCAGGAGTCGTCGTCAGACATGGCGAGGGCGAAAGGTGAAATCGAAAACACGAGACGAGAACTAGACGAGCAGAAGGCGACTAGAGCGGCAACGGGCAAACAGGAAGAGCTGAGGAAAGGGGCGCCTTATATCCAGGTGGACAGTTGATGCGTGATTCGATGCAGCTGTGAGTCCTGCCATTGTTGAATTTGCGTCTTCGACTTCATTTCAACCGTAAGAGACTCACAAAACGAGAGAGAAAATACAATTAAAATGTTTTATTGATTAAGGTTTCTTTGGCGCTCGGGCCCCGGCGGAGGGCATGCATGCCGGACTGCTGAGAGCTTGAATGTCCGGCATAGGGAGATAGATTATGGATATCTACCCCCCAAAAAAATAGCCGGGGCCGAGCTGGCGAGGGTCTGGCTGCCCGAGGGTATGCGTGGGCAACACCGTCTTTTCATGGGCTGGGCAGCAGCCTTGTTCACGGACTGGGCAACAATAGCCCCTTTTCTTGGACCGGGCAACGACAGCCTCTTTTCTTGGACCGGGCAACGACAGCCTCTTTTCTCGGACTGGGCAACGACAGCCTCTTTTCTCGGACTGGGCAACGACAGCCTCTTTTCTCGGACTGGGCAACGACAGCCTCTTTTCTCGGACTGGGCAACGACCAGCCTCTTTTCTCGGACTGGGCAACGACAGCCTCTTTTCTCGGACTGGGCAACGACAGCCTCTTTTCTCGGACTGGGCAACGACGGCCTCTTTTCTCGGACTGGGCAACGACGGCCTCTTTTCTCGGACTGGGCAACGACGGCCTCTTTTCTTGGACTGGGCAACGACGGCCTCTTTTCTTGGACTGGGCAACGACGGCCTCTTTTCTTGGACTGGGCAACGACGGCCTCTTTTCTTGGACTGGGCAATGACAGCCTCTTTTCTTGGACTGGGCAACAGCCGCATTCCCGGGAACAAGCCTCGCTTGGGCAACCGAGAACGAGCGTGCATGGGCTCCAGCCCCTTTCCATGGAGAGAAGACAAAAGGGGGAAGTGATTTGGCTCAAGTTGCATGCATGCCGGACTGCCGAGAGCTTGAATGTCCGGCATGGGGAGATAGATTATGGATATCCTCCTTCCCCCAAACATAGCCAGGGGCGAGCCGGCGAGGGTCTGGCTGAAAGGTGAAAAGGAAGCCCGTGAAAAGGGTTGCCAGAGGAATGAGAGATGGGAGTGTGCCCGCTCGAGCTGCCAGAGAGAGCCCGCATGGGCTGCCATAGGAGAGATGGAAGAAGAGTGGGCCGAGTCAACATGGGCCGCCAGAGAGTGAGCATACATGGGCTACGGCCTCTTTTTTGGGAATTGAAATGAGCCCCGTATGGGGTACTGTTAAACGAGCCTCGACGGGCTGCCGGAGAGTGAGCCCGCATGGGCTGCAGAGGAAAGAGAGTGAGCCGAGTCATCATAGACTGCCAAAGAGAGAGAGCCCGCACGGGTTGCTGGAGAGAGAGCCTCGCATGGGCTACGGCCTCTTTAGGGAATGAGCCTCACGAGGGTTGCTGGAGAGAGAGAGAGCATGGGCTACGGCCTCTTTTGGGAATGAGCCTCACAAGGGCTGCTGGAGAGAGAGCAAGCATGGGCTACGGCCTCTTTTGGGAATGAGCCTCACGTAGGCTGCCAAAGAGAGCCCGCATGGGCTGCCAGGAAGAGTGGGCCGAGTCATCATGGGCCGCCAGAGAGTGAGCCAGCTTGAGCTGCCAGAGAGAGAGCCCGCATGGGCTGCCAGGAAGTGAGCCCGCATGGGCTGCCAGGAAGTGAGCCCGCATGGGCTGCCAGAGAGAGCCCGCATGGGCTGCCAGGAAGTGAGCTGAGGAATGGTCCCGCATAAGCAGAGTGAGCCCCGCACGGGCCGCCGGGAAGAGGGCCGGGGAATGGTCCCACATGGGCTGCCGCGAAGTGAGCCCGCACAGGTTGCATGCAAAAGAGCCACGCACGGGCTGCTGGGGGTGCATGGGGCTAGCAGGCGCTGCGAGAGGAGAGAAAAAGGGAGAGTGAGCCGAGTCATCTTGGGCTGCCAGAGATAGTAGGCCCGCTACGGCCGGCAGAGAGATAGTGAGCCTGCTTGGGCTGCCGGAGAAATAGATAATTTGCATGGGCGCTTAGGCTGCCAGAGAGAAAAAGGGGTCGAAAGGCATAGCTGAAGGACCCCACCACCGGTTAGTGATGTGAGAGCTTACCCAGAAGCTGAGCGAACACAAACGTCAGGCAAAGCAGACAGATGCATTCAGGTTGTCTTCGGATGTAATCATCAGGCAAGGAGGACAGATGTATCTTAGCTGTTTCCAAATGCAAATACTAGGCAAAGCAGAGTGAAAACTAGGCAAAGCAGACTGATGTATTCCAGTTCTAAAATGTAAACATCAGGAGAAGCGGACAGTCGTAATCTTTTAGTCGTACGCGTCAAGCAAAGAGGACAGGTGAAGTTTAGCTGTCCAAACACAAACATCTGGAAGCAAACAAACATACTAGCTGATTCCAAGTGCACCCATCTGGCAAAGAGAACACGTGAACTTCAGATGCTACCAAATGAAAACCTCAGGCAGGCAGACAGTATTTTCCGACCCGATGGGCGAATCTGTGGACCAGCTTTATTGACCAGGGGACTTAGCCCGTGAGCCAGCATCAAAGACCCCATACGCATACTGCGAACATACGCATCGCACGCCGCTCTGACACTCCACTGCAAATGCTGATGTTAGAATCTTCACTGTATTTCATCGATATGTTTTCATGTTTTTTCATACCACTATGCTAAACTCCAGGATAGTGTCACACTCCTATTATTTCATTCTTGTGCTTATGCTTACAAAATGTTTCGATGATTAAATTGTTATCATAACCTTAGGGGTCAGAGAGTGATTTAATTTCAATCCCAAGTATGCCCTGAACATATTATGGGTTTAACTACAGAGCAGACATTGGTCTAGACTTAACTTGAGAGGATAGGGGGGCAAAGCATGCTAAGGGAAGACGAAACGGCGAAAAGCGGCGTTGCCAGATAAGAAACGTAGGAGTACCATAATAGAGACATAAATTTAATGTATTTTGAGGAGAACTATTGTACGCCCATCATAACCAGAATAACAAGCATGCACTATGGTCGCACCATTGTTGAATAACGTCTAACGGGCACTCACAGCGTTGTGGCGTCAAAAGCGGTTGGCAGACCAACTGTAAGGTGCATTACCACCACCTATTGAGCTGGAGTGAGGACAGGAGATAAACAAAGCGAAACAAAACTAATTATCCAAAATCATGTTAACAACTCAACTAAATTCTTTCTATGGAGTACGTGGTTTTTATTCATTTATTTATTTACTTATTCATTTCTATTTTTATTCCCCCCCCCACAAAAAAACAACAAAATGTGCAAGCATCTTCCCGAAACAGCAATGCCACAGTCTTCGCGCCATGCCTACGCAACAAAAGCATTCATCATCATTCAACATGCGACGTCACAAAGCTCACTCGGTTTCAGCACGGCGTTTTGCAGACCGGAGTCAGACATCGCTGTTATTTTCCCTGCTTTGGCAAGCAAGGGGCGGGCGCAGCGGACCATTCGGCCAATCATGGCCGCTGTTCAGAGGGCAACACGAGCGCATCACTCCCAGGAAAAGCACGATTGGCCGGAATCTCCCGATGCATTCAGGGTCCACGAAAAAACTCAAACAGGCAGTCGTGGCGGGTCGATTGCAACCGACAAAAACTACACAATCGCTGAACGGGCAAACCATCGTACTTCCTGGTCCACGTCGGGGTCATGCGCGTCGCCTGGGAGGCTAAACCTTCGTGCTAACAACAGCTACCAAACACCCGGCAGTGCTGGCCGAAAGACATAGAACGACACATCTTACCCAGGGAATGAATGGCCGAGGAGAGCGTGGAGAGCGAAGGCCAGGCGACTAGACCGGCAACGGGCAAACAGGAAGAGCTAAGGAAAGGGGCGCCTTATATCCAGGTGGACAGTTGATGCGTGATTCGATGCAGCTGTATCTAGGTGGACAGTTGAGTGATTCGATGCAGCTGTAAGTCCTGCCATTGTTGAATTTGCGTCTTCGACTTAATTTAGCCCTGTGCATTTTGACATTTATACCTCCAAAACCACTCGGTCGATATTTTTTCTGCTACCAGACATTAATTATATGTGTTTTTATTTACTGACTGATGACCTATAGATGACATTTGAGATGAAATTCGATTTTTTATTCATTTTTTAAGACGCAACCGAGTGGAGTTAGCATCTATTTAGCCCTGTGCATTTTGACATTTATACCTCCAAAACCACTCGGTCGATATTTTTTCTGCTGCCAGACATTAATTATATGTGTTTTTATTTACTGACTGATGACCTATAGATGACATTTGAGATGAAATTCGATTTTTTATTCATTTTTTAAGACGCAACCGAGTGGAGTTAGCATCTATTTAGCCCTGTGCATTTTGACATTTATACCTCCAAAACCACTCGGTCGATATTTTTTCTGCTGCCAGACATTAATTATATGTGTTTTTATTTACTGACTGATGACCTATAGATGACATTTGAGATGAAATTCGATTTTTTATTAATTTTTTAAGACGCAACCGAGTGGAGTTAGCATCTATTTAGCCCTGTGCATTTTGACATTTATACCTCAAAACCACTCGGTCGATATTTTTTCTGCTGCCAGACATTAATTATATGTGTTTTTATTTACTGACTGATGACCTATAGATGACATTTGAGATGAAATTCGATTTTTTATTCATTTTTTAAGACGCAACCGAGTGGAGTTAGCATCTATTTAGCCCTGTGCATTTTGACATTTATACCTCCAAAACCACTCGGTCGATATTTTTTCTGCTGCCAGACATTAATTATATGTGTTTTTATTTACTGACTGATGACCTATAGATGACATTTGAGATGAAATTCGATTTTTTATTCATTTTTTAAGACATGCTATCGTGTCTAGCTAGCTTAGGTAAAGTTCAGTGTAAATCGCAATTTATAGATCCTAAACCACTTTCAACCATTTCAACCAAAAAACAAATAAAATTATATTCTGCCAATAAACGTTCTTCAAAAACATACCCTGGCTACTTCCAATTTACGAGCTGCTGGACGACACGAAGCTCCGGAGAGACTGCTGCTGGCGGCGGCCATTGTTGTTAGAGCAGCACTCGGTCCCGGTGGTTCTTGCTCGCTTCTGACGGCCCCACTGCTGTGAACTGATGGTACTGCAGCGGATTTCAGCCTGATCTTGTCCTTACTTCTAAAACCCATCCTGTGTTCGTTCAAGTCGCTGTCGTTGTAATCCTCCTGACGGAAGTGCGCACTACAAATCACGGAGTTGTACGAGATGCTTCTGTTGGTGAAATCCTGCCTTTTAACCGGACAAATCTTACCCAAGCTCGGAAAGCTGGGTTTTTTGTGCAAGAAATCGATGGACACGATGTCCAGACAAACTGGAGTGTGAAAAAACCCCGCACACACAACTATTAACCATTTTTGGACCTCTTTCGCTTCAATACAATTCAATACAACAACCTTCGACACCTTCTTCTTCTCCCCCTCCTCCTACGTCACATGTCACGTGACTCTAAAACCGCGCGTTTTTTTTAGGCTTTGCGATTTCCCCCTGATTTGTGGCTGTAAGGCTGTTGCTATTAATTTGGAAAGCAGGGAGGATTATCAAAATTACTGTATTACCTCTAAATATTATTTTTCTGCCCAAAAAACTAACATGAAAGATGCGCTTTAAGTACCCAGAGGGCTTAGCCTCTGGTGCGACGCTGGCGCCCCTGCCGTAAAGGCATGAATGTATTCCTTCAGGTAATCGCGCGGGGGTGCAATTCCCATAGCATATGTTGCACCTCGTTCTCTTCCTTCAGGAAACATGAGTTATGGTGCATAACTTTCAGTTTTGAGGCATCCACTCAGTTGTGCAATAATTTTATGCAGTTTTTTATTGATAAGGTTACCTCTATAAGGGCTTCTATCTTACGCCCAAACTGACCCCTCTGTGTGTGTCCCCTGCTCTGCTGCCTTCATTCAGTTTGAGCCGGTGACTGTGTCATTTTTAGAGGACATGGTCACTCAGATTAAACCTTCTCGTTCTCCATGTGATGCTCTTCAACCACACTTTTTTAAAGAGGTTTTCCCTTGTTTTAATCACTTGGTTCTTAACCTTTTTAACAGTAGTCTGCTATCTGGAGTAGTCCCTGCCAATTTTAAACATGCTGTTGTTCAGCCCCTGTTAAAAAAAACGGTCTTGATCCCACTGTGTTAGGGAATTTTAGGCCCATCTCTAAGCTTCCCCTCCTGTCTAAAATCTTGGAAAAAATTGTTTATGCTCAGTTAAAATCCTTCTTGGATGAACATAACATCATGGATGTGTTCCAGTCTGGATATAAAACCCTCCATAGCACTGAGTCAACTCTGTTGAGAGTTTTTAATGACGTCCTCCTGGCATGTGACTCAGGCGATCATGTGATCCTTGTGTTGCTGGATTTAACTGCTGCGTTTGACACAGTGGACCACAGCATTTTATTGTCACGTCTACAGCACCAAGGCGTCGGTGGGACCGATCTGGAGTGGTTGGGGTCATATTTGGCTGACAGAACATTTTCTGTAAAAATTGCTGGGTTTGAATCATTTTCTGCTCTTTTGTCATGTGGCGTACCTCAGGGATCAATTTTAGGGCCTTTGCTTTTTTCTTTATATCCGCTTCCTCTAGGATCGATTTTTAGAAAACATGGCATCTCCTTTCATTGCTATGCTGATGATTGCCAAATCTATGTGCCTTTAAGGCGAGTTGATGCCTGGTCCATTAAACCTCTTTTATCGTGTCTCGAGGATCTTAAAGCTTGGATGGCCCTAAACTTTCTGCACTTTAATGAAAAAAAGACTGAGGTACTTGTTTTTGGACCTAGTGGAGCTTGTTCGAGCCCTCCAGTTGACTTAGACCCCCTGACAATGTATGTGAAATCTACAATTACAAACCTTGGTTTTAAGATGGACAGTGATTTTAAGCTCGAGAGTCAAATAAGGGCCACAGTAAAATCTGGTTTTTATCATTTGAGAAAATTGGCAAAGGTGAAACCTATTCTTTCACGGCAGCAGTTCGAAACAGTAATCCATGCCTTCATTTCATCCCGGCTGAATTACTGTAATTCTCTCTATCTTGGAGTCAGCCAGTCCTCACTTGCACGTCTGCAGCTGGTGCAAAATGCTGCTGCACGACTTTTAACTGGAACACGCAAAAGAGAGCACATCACACCTGTCCTGGCTTCTCTCCACTGGCTGCCCGTGTATTTTAGAGTTCATTTTAAAATTCTCTTGTTTGTTTTTAAGGTTTTAAACAACCTTGCCCCCCCTTATTTGGCAGAGCTTCTCCACCATTACACTCCATCCCGGTCACTCAGGTCTGCTGACCAGCTGCTCCTGGTCATTCCACGGAGTAAGAGGAAGCTTCGAGGAGACAGGGCCTTCTCTGTTAGTGGCCCTGAGTTATGGAATGCTCTGCCTTTACAAATTCGACAGGCTCCCTCACTGTCCATTTTTAAAACCCGTTTGAAAACTCATCTATACTCATTGGCCTTCAACCCAACTGAGACTTGATTTTACTTCATTTTTATGGTATTGATTTTACATGTTTAACTTGTCATTTTAATGTATTTTGAATTGAGTTTTTATTTCACTGTGTGTTAGTTTTGTGGTTCTGTTTTTATGCGTTCTTTTATCTTGTTTGTAGCTAGTGTCCAGCGCTTTGTTTCAGCTGTGGCTGTGTTAAAGCGCTTTTATAAATAAAGCTGATGATGATGATGATGATGATGATGATGATGATGATGATATGTCCAGGTCTCTCTTGTAAATGAGTCCTCGAGGCTCAATGATATTAACCTGCTTAAATAAAGGTTGAATGAAAAAAAAAATATATAGTATTATATGGTGGTATACACATCATTAGAATATCATGATAAAGTTTATTTATTTCAGTACAGTAATTCCATTCAAAAGGTGAAACGTATATCATATTCATTCATTACTCTTCAAATGTTTATGACTTTTAATGTTGATGATACAACTGACAACTAAGCCCCCAGTATAATCCCGCGTCCTGACAGCTGCGCGGAAACTGCGCGCACTGTCCGCAGAGGGTTCAGACTTCATGCTCCAGCGTCCACTCTGAGCAGCTGCAGAGCAACTCTGCAGACAGGGGGCCTTTACTTTCAGGACACCCCAAATTCAGGATCACAAAAATTTTGAATATTGTGAAAAGTTTCAATATTGACAACACTTAGTGCTACAATCAGCTAATCAACTCAAAACACTTGCAAAGGCATTTAAATGGTCTCTCAGTCAAGTTCTGTAGGCTATACAACTATGGGGAAAACTGCTGACTCGACAGTTGTCCAAAATATGACCATTGACCCCTTGCACAAGGAGGGCAAGACACAATCATTGGTAAAGAGGCTGGCTGTTCACAGAGCTCTGTGTCCAAGCTCAGTAATAGAGAGGTGAAGGGAATGAAACTATGTGGTGGAAAAATAGTGCACAAGCAATAGGGATAACTGCACCCTGGAGAGGATTGTGAAACAAAACCTATTCCAAAATGTGGGGGAGATTCATAAAGAGTGGTCTGCAGCTGGAAGAACCACCACATTCACACATATGCAAGACAAGGGTTTCAGCTGAACAAGAGACAGAGTCAGAAGCATCTCACCTAGGACTGCTGCTGAGTGGTCCAAAGTTATGCTCTCTGATGAAAGTAAATTGTATATGTCCTTTGGAAATCAAGGTCCCAGACCCAGAGTCTGGAGGAAGAGAGGAGAGGCACAGAATCCACATTGTTTGAGGTCCAGTGTAAATTTACCACAGTCAGTGATGGTTTGGGGTGCATGTCATCTGCTGGTGTTAGTCCATTGTGTTTTCTGAGGTCCAAGGTCAACACAGCCATCTACCAGGAAGTTTTAGAGCACTTCATGCTTCCTGCTGCTGACCAACTTTATGGAGATGCAGATTTCATTTTCCAACAGGACGTGGCACCTGCACACAGTGCCAAAGTTACCAGTACTGTACCTGGTTTAAGGACCATGGTATGCCTGTTCTTAATTGACCAGCAAACTCACCTGACCTTAACTCTATAGAAAATCTATGGGGTATTATGAAGAGGAAGATGTGATACACCAGAGCTGAAGGCCACTATCAGCATAACACCTGAGCAGTGCCACAGACTGGTTGACTCCATGCCACGCCGCATTGCTGCAGTAATCCAGGCAAAAGGAGTCCCACCTAAATATTGAGTGCTGTACATGCTCATACTTTTCATGTTCATAATTTTCAGCTGGCCAACATTTCTAAAATCCTTTTTTAAAATTGATCTTATGGAAGGTAGCGGGGGTGTGGTCGTAAGATGGAGTAAGTCGCACTTGCCAGTGCTCCGGTTAAAACTTATTTTTTAGTACCAGCAAGCCCTCTACATCTACCTTTTTTTGCCTATTATCACGCACACAACTTCCTTCAAACATCTCTTTTAAAGATTTTAAATTAAAAATGTCTCAAAAGTCGACAAGATCGAAGAAGGACGCTGAGAAGGATGACGCTGGCCTAATAACCCTCGAGGCAATTACCTCGCTGCTCGAGGAGCACCGCGCGGCTCTGTCAGCTGAGTTCAAACAAACTTTCCACCAGCTGGATCTCAAATTGGACCAGACCCGGCTCGCGGTGGAGGAACACGGCCAGCGTGTGTCATCACTGGAACTTGTCACTAACGACCTGAGCCAGCGCATGTCGGAGGTGGAAAACACCTGCTCAACTCTCCAGGAGGAAAACACCAGACTAAAATCTAAATTAGCGGATTTAGAAAGTCGAAGCAGACGGCAAAATATTCGTGTGCTGGGTTTACCGGAGTCTATTGAGAGCGGACGTCCTACAGACTTCTTCTCCAACCTGCTGTGTGACATCTACGGGCGTGACACGCTTCCTTCTCCACCCGAACTGGACCGGGCCCATCGAACCCTCGCCCCGAAACCCGCCTCGGACCAGCGGCCGCGCCCGGTTATCCTGCGAGTGCACCGGGTCCAGGTGAAGGAGCTCATGATCCGGGAGGCTCGACGCAGAGGCAGGCTTGAATACCAGGGAAAACCGGTGCGGATCGTGGAAGATTACAGCCCAGAAGTCCTCAACCAGCGAGTGGAATATAAGGACGTGATGGCTGCGCTGTACTCTCTGGGCTTAAAACCTGCTTTGCTTTTTCCTGCTCGACTCCGCGTGACTTTACCTGATGGACACAGAAAGTGGCTGGGCTTGGTCGAGGAGGCGCAGAAGTTCATTGACTCCTTTCAGGCTTCACAGCGCAAGTAACATTTAAACTTTTCTTCTTACTGAAGAGCAACGCGCTGTTCCCGCACTGGCTTTGATTATTACACTAAACTTTTCTCTACATGAGGTGATGAACAGATGAGCAGGACTCTGCTCATACTCTCATTATCTGAGACTTTTTAGTTTTTACTGCGGCTTTTTTGGTTTTTGTATTTAAGCACATAAATAATTGAAGTATTCTTGTATAAAAATGGGTGAAATATATAATGTTTTCAATATATTATTTTGAACTATTAACATTTTTCCTCTTCTCGTTTACCTGTTGACTATCTTGAGCTGAATTTTGGGTTAGTCCTGGATTGATTGATAATTAATTTGAGATTAGGATTAATTTAACTTTAGGTTTGTATATGTGTGCGTGATTACCGGTACACATTTATGTGTATACATTTTTTTGGCCTTGCATACCTTAAACTAGTTTGTGAGGTGCTTTTTAATCCCCCCCCCCTTTTATGATACTGGAGCCCTAGTTTAAAAGCTAGACAGGACAGGAGTTACCTCAGCCTTTACAGCGCAAGTACAGTAATATTTAACTTTTCTTTTGACTGATGTGCAACGCGCTGTTCCCGCACTGGCTTTGTCTATGCTTAGACTAAACTTTTGTTTACATGAGGTGACGAACAGATTAGCAGGACTCTGCCCATACTCTGATTATCTTAGACTTTCCTTTTTTGGGGGGGGGCTTTTTGGTTCTGTATTTAGGCACATAAATAATTGAAGTAGGCCTATTCATGTATAAAAATGGGTGAAATATATAATGTTTTCAATATATTATTTTGAACTATTAACATTTTTCCTCTTCCTGTATACCTGTTGACTATCTTGAATTGAATCTTGAATTGGTCTTGGACTGATTGAAGATTTAATTTAGGATTAGGATTAATTTAACTTTGTTTATATGTATGTGCGTGATCACACATCTATGTGTACATTTTTGGCCTTGCATGAGGTGCTTATACAATTTTTTTCCCTTTTATGATACTGGAGCACTAGTTTAAAAGTTAGACAGGAGACTTATTTTTAATTTTTATGGAGCTTGCTGCTTCTGTTTTTTGCAGCTGTCCAGGGTGGGAAAGGGAGGGGGGTGGGGGGTCCATCACTGCCATTAATTTATATTTTCTTTCACTTTGCCAAGAACTGCACAGCCATCAACACATTAGACTGTATTACCTACCTTTCTTATACAAATTATTAGTAATATGAGTGGTCAGTTGGTGTTGTCAAGCTGGAACGTCAAAGGTTTGAACCACCCCGTCAAGAGAAGGAAGGTGCTTTCTCATTTAAAACAGTTAAAAACAGGCATTGCTTTCCTGCAGGAGACTCATATTAGAAGTGACGATAGCAAACGATTACTGCAAACATGGCACGGGCAGAGTTTCCATTCCTCCTTTCGAGCAAAGGCTCGGGGCGTCTCGATCCTCATCAGTCAAGACATTTCATTTGAACCATTTCAAGTTAACTCAGATAAATATGGTCGTTTTGTGATTGTTTCCGGTAAATTGTACAACACACCAGTAGTGCTAGTTAACGTTTATGCCCCAAATACGGATGATGTTGGTTTCTTTGAGAAATTATTTTCACTGCTCCCGGACCTAAACACATATTCATTGATACTCAGTGGTGACTTGAATTGCTGGTTGGACCCAGTCTTGGACAGATCCTCTACAAACCCTGCCACAGCCAGCAGGTCGTCCCACACTATTCGTGCCTTTTTATCTAAATATGGCCTGTGCGATGTATGGCGTTTTTTACACCCAGCTGAGAGAGAATATTCTTTTTTTTCTCATGTTCATCACTCATACTCGAGGATCGATTACTTTTTCATGGACAACAAACTTCTTCCCTCTGTCCGTGGCTGTGACTACCACAGTATTGTCATCTCAGACCATGCACCTGTCACTCTGTCTCTGTCCCTCCCTGACATTCCTATAAGGAGTAGACAGTGGAGATTCAATTCAACGTTACTGTCAAACAATGATTTTGTTACATTTATAGAAAAAGAAATAACCTTCTTTCTATCCATAAACAGAACTCCTGGGATCCCATTGTCAACCGTTTGGGATACCCTTAAGGCCTATCTTAGGGGACAAATCATTTCATATACCGCCCGGCTGAGGCAAAAATCTCAAAAAGAAAGAACTGATTTAGCCCAGCAGATAAAAGAAATTGATCAACAATATGCTCAAAACAAATGCCCTAATCTGTACAAAAAAAAGTAGAACTCAAAACTAAGTTTGATTTATTGTCTACATACTCAATAGAACAATCACTTTTGAAAAGTAAATCATCATTTTACATACATGGAGAAAAGTCAGGAAAACTACTGGCAAATCAGTTGAAGGGTGCCACGGCTAAACAAATCATCCCTAAGATCCAATTAAAGAACGGCACCATAACTCTAGATCATTTACAAATTAACAGAGCATTTAAGGACTTTTATTCCCATTTATATACTTCAGAATCTCAAACCAACAAGAATTTATCTTCTCAGTTTTTCGAAAAGACCAATATGCCAAAACTCACACCCAATCTGAAAGATGCACTGGAGATCACAATATCCCTGACAGAAATTGTGTCAGCTGTATCGGTAATGCAGTCTGGCAAATGTCCGGGTCCTGACGGCTTCCCTGCTGAATTTTTTAAGAAATTTTCTCCATTACTTTCCCCACTCTTACACTCGGTTCTCTTAGAGTCGTTTGACAAAGGATCCCTTCCGAAATCTTTCTTAGAGGCCTGCATTACCCTCATTGCAAAGAAAGGAAAAGACCCAACTCACTGTTCCTCTTATCGACCAATCTCCCTTTTAAATACAGATGCCAAAATTTTAGCTAAAGTTCTTGCTCAAAGGTTGGAAAAGATCCTTCCTTTCATCATATCAAAAGACCAGACTGGATTCATTAAAGGCAGGCACTCCTTTTTTAATATCAGACGCCTTTTGGACATTATTTATTCTCCTTCGGATACTGTTCCTGAGTGTGTTATTTCCCTTGATGCGGAGAAAGCATTTGATCGGGTTGAATGGGACTACTTGTTTAATGTTCTTGACAAATTTGGTTTTGGCCCCAATTTCATTACATGGGTGCAATTAATTTATTCACATCCCACCGCAACCATTCGTACCAACTCTCAGATATCGAAACCATTCAGTCTACATCGAGGAACTCGCCAGGGATGCCCACTGAGGCCTTTGTTATTTGACCTGGCCAGTGCTTTAAGTGGGCCGGAACTCACCGGTACCCAGTTCCGCCACTTCTAAAATTTAACCCTGAGAGTACCGGGACTTTTTTTAAGCAAAAGGTGCGTTCCGGAACTTATTTTCGTCTTCTCCACTTGAAAGACCCGTGGCAGATTAGAATGCATCATTTCCCCCGACTGGATTTCAAGAAAGAGTAATGCATCTTCACGATAATAAAACATCTTTGGTGGAGCGCGTCATTTTGGCCAATCACAACCTCAGGATAGACAGGGGGAGGAGACGACAGCGAACTCTGTAAAAAAACAAAAACAAACTCTGCAGCGCGACAGAGCGCGAGGGAAGCGGAAGTAACTCCTCCAACGTGTGGGTAAAGTTAATATTTTTATACATGCAGTGGAGTGTAACCATTGTTTAGTAAAATGGCATGTTGTGTTACAAATAAAACTAAATAAAAATTAACAAAATAACAGTCAATTGCACCCCTAAAGCCACTGAGATAAAGTATCACATTAATTTAATTACCACAGGAGTGAATTTAAAAACAGGATGATGTCTATATGAACTAGTTGAATGAGGTGTCTCTAAAATATCCTGATTCATGATCAATAATAATTTAAACAATTTTTTAATCTGTCCACAGGACCTGACTTTATTTTGTTAGATGTCTCTAAAATAGTTAGTGAATCATGTTTACATGTAGGTAAACATAGATGTTTAACAACTTGTTAAAATACACAAGAATGCAGGAAATGGCATCTACTTTATTCAAAATTTCTGGCAAAACATCTTCACCAGCATATTTAAGAAACTAGTTTTTACTGTTAGTAAGTTTTATTTATATAGCACATTTCACAGACATGAGAGTCACATAGTGCTTTACAAAAGGAAAAATAAAATCACAGAAGTACTATACAAAAAGGTAAAACATAACAAACTCTAAAATCAATGTACAAAATTAACCAAAAGCCTGTCTGAAGAGATAAGTCTTAAGTTTTTAAATGCATCTGTTGACTCGGAGCAGCGCATTGTTAGCAAAATGTTCTGCTGTATTTGACTTGCTGCTGTTGTTGGTTGTTAATTTTTTGGTTGACACAATCTTTCCTATTTATGTCCTCATTAAATTAGGTTAGTAAATGACTTTTACCTGAAGCATGTTAAAAAATTACAAAATCTTTCGGGGGGGGGTTGGCGCAACGTTTGTCACCTTTTTCATCCCTTCTGAGTTTGCAGGTATGCATATTATTATGACTTTAGGGAGGGTACCGGCACTTATTTTTTTCCACTTAAAGCACTGGACCTGGCAATCGAACCTCTTGCCACATCTTTGCGGTCCTGTGACACAATTTCAGGAATCTGGAGAGGCGATATGGAGCACAAGGTCTCCCTTTATGCTGATGACCTTTTACTTTTCATTTCTCATCCGACTGACACGCTGCCTTCCGTTTTATCATTACTTGAGGAATTTGGAATCAATTCTGGTTACAAATTAAACTTGAGTAAAAGTATAATTTTCCCTGTCAATACCCTGGCGCAGACTCTTGACTTTAGTAAATGGCCTTTTAAAATTGAGAAGATAAAATTCTCTTACCTGGGTGTTACAGTTACGAGGAGGTATAAGGATTTATATCAAGAAAATTTTGTCTCTCTGTTGAATCAGACAAAGCAGGCATTATCCCGATGGTCACCGCTTTCCACTTCCCTCATAGGCCGTATTAACTCAGTCAAGATGGTCACTTTACCTAAGTTTTTATATCTCTTTCAAAATATTCCTGTTTTTATCCCTGGTTCATTCTTTGTTCAGTTAGATTCCATCATTTCATCATATCTGTGGCAAGGAAAACGTCCACGCTTAAATAAGACACATCTCCAAAAAACTAAGGCCGCAGGCGGTCTTGCCCTTCCAAATTTCCGCTTTTACTATTGGGCAGCAAACTTGCACTGTCTAGCATTCTGGTCATTCTATTACAACAGACCTGACAGCCCTGACTGGGTAGAGATGGAGTCACAGTGTTCTGGGAAATGGTCCTCCGTGGCTTTCTTGGGATCCTCATTCCCGCTTCCACCATTTACAACTGTTACAAATCCAGTTATAAAACACTCACTAAAAATCTGGGCACAATTTCGTAAATATTTTGATTTCTCTAGTTTCTCTCTTTATAGCCCTATTATGTCTAACCAACTTTTCAAACCATCATCTCGGGACTCTGTTTTTAAAGACCGTGTAAAGTGAAATTAAATTTGTGTTTTTAGTTTGTCACATGGCATAAATATGTGTTATTAATCACCCATATAAATCTGACTGATTAAAAACATTGTTTTCCTTATAAAATTAAGTGTCAAAAATCATGAAAAAACATGATTTTGCCTTGCCCTGGAACGCTAGGGGCGTGTCAGTGCGTGGGCGTGGTTTCAGCGCAGTACTGCGCCGTGTCCAGCCCCCTTCAGAGCTGAGCTGTGTGGGGAGGCATACGGGGGAAGCAGAGATCCACCTGCTCCGTTTTTATCTGAGTTCTGGCTTCCAGCAGCTTCTTTTTCCAAGAGTTACGCTGTTTTTAGTGCACTAACAACTCTGGTTATGTTTTTAAAGTTGAGGACACATAACTCCGCTGTTATAATCAGCGCTATTTTAGAAGATGAGCGGACTCGCGGTCCGACCCGGTCACATCGCATGTGGGGTCTGTGTTGGTGATTAAAATAAAGAGTAATCACGTTGATAAGTTATCTCATCTGTGTCAGCGGAGTCACGGCGTTTCACGGCGCGCGTGGCAGGATTTCAGCTTCACGCGGATCGCCTCTCACACACACACACACACGCGCGCGCGCGGGGGGGGCGGAGGTGCGCGGAGGTGCAGGTGGCATGTGGTCGCTCCAGCAGCACGCCTGGGTTTTAGAGTACTGGAGGGAGACGGTCGGTAGCGAGTGAACGGCTCCACCGAAGAACGCATTTATACGGCTGGAGCTGCAGGGGGTGGGGCTTGTGACCGCGTGACGAAACGCGGTCACATTTAAACCACGCCTAAAAAATCCTGAAAGAGAAATATGTTTATACACAGTTTGATCTATAACTCCAAAATTAATTGAGCTACAATTTTGAGACTTTTTACTCATTTACAAGATTACAATTACAACATTTATAATGTTTATTGAAGAAAATGTTGAAATTCACTTTACACTGTCTTTAAAGAATGGCAAAGAAGGGGTATAGTACGCTTCAATTACTTGTTTCTTAATAACACTTTAGCTTCATTTCAACAACTATGTGAAAAATTTAGTCTTCCCCAGTCCAATTTTTTTAGGTATCTCCAAATACGGCACTTTATTACTCTTCATTTGTCCAACCTCTCCATTTCAACTGATAGCAGTATTGTTGACACTATTCTTTCTCTAGACCCAAATAAAAAACAGTCCATTTCATTCATTTACAGTAAACTATTGGATTTGAAGCGTGCTTCCTCAGATAAAATCAAAGCTGCTTGGGAAGAGGATCTCGGCTCCTCTATTTCAGAGGACTCTTGGACCTCCATACTCAAACTGGTGAGCTCCAGTTCTCTCTGTGCTAGACATTGTCTAATACAATTTAAAGTGGTGCACAGAGCTCACATCTCTAAACTGAAATTGTCCTCTATGTATCCTGATGTCAGCCCATACTGTGTGAGATGCAAACATGCTGAAGCCTCTCTCTCCCATATGTTTTGGTTTTGCCCATCTATGAACAAATATTGGCGGGAAATCTTTCAGACATTATCACGTGTACTAGATACACGTCTGAACCCTGACCCACTGATTGCTCTGTTTGGTCTTGTAGAGGGCATGACAAACCTAAATAAAAACCAACAACATGTAATATCGTTCACCTCTCTCCTGGCCAGACGAGCTATTTTGCTTAGGTGGAAAGAACCGTCTCCACCCACTCACGCTCAGTGGTTGGCTGACATCATGTCCTGTTTAAAGCTGGAGAAAATCAGATTCACACTCCAACAGAAAGAGGGTAAATTTGAGAATGTTTGGGGACCTTTCCTGAATTTGTTCCAGTCTCTCTGACAACACAATTCACTCAGGTTAATGCAGTCTCTTGGCTATTTTACCTTCTATTTATTTTTTTCCCTTTTCTTTTGGCAGTGATTGGGTAGGGATTATTTTCTATGTTATTATTATTTTTATTTTTTCTCTCTCTTTCTTTTCCTTTAGTGTGGATTATAATGCACATGTTACAACTCTAATTGACTGTTTTTTTTGTTTGTTTGTTTTGTTGTTGTTTGAAAAAAAAAATGAAAAAATTCAATAAAAAGATCTTGAATTTGAAATTGATCTTATGTAATATTCCAATATTCTGAGATACTGAATATGGGCTTTTCATAAGTTGTCAGTTATAGTCATCAACATAAAAAGAAATAAACATTTGAAATATATCATTCTGTGTGTTGAATGAATATAATATACAAGTTTCGCTTTTTGAAAGGAATTACTGAAATTAATCAACTTTTCCATGATATTCTAATTTTATGACTAGCACTTGTAGATGGGTAAATGAGGTCACAGATTATGTTGTAGAGAGCTTTAGAAAGGCTCTTTTTGAATAAAGCCTGTTTAATAATTAAACTTGTGTGTTGGTGACCAGTTTAATTTATTCTTAAATGTTTGGAGGCAAGCTCACGCACAAGCTCTGACTCGTTTACTCCACAACTAAAGTGACATTCTGGTATAATGGAACCAGAAATTAGCAGGCCTATAAGCCCCGCCCTCACCTGGGGGTGGGACCACAAAAGCTGGTGCTATGGCGCTAAGTTAGTCTCAAAAAGATTCACAAATGTACAACTTTTTTGCATAGTGTGTCAACATGGGTCTTGTGCAGTTTGAATAGTGCAAATTTGAGAAACTCTACACATTCGTGACTGTTGAGGTATAAGTTCATGCGTTGTGTCATACATTTGTGAATCATGTCGTTCACTTTCAAATCTTGTTGTATGATTGTGGATGTTATTGTATGAGTTTGTAAATCGTTTGCTCCTGACGCATGCTCAATAATCAAGGTAGAAAAATCTAAATAAGTTAAGGCTGGTCCTCTGGACATTCAAAAACAAAACCAAACAAAACAAACAAAAAAAGTAGAAACGTTTTGTCTTTCGTCCGAAAGACTTCTTCAGTCTGAGATATTCAGCTCAGTCATAACAGTGATGGCATAGTTACATTGAAAAAGTAACTTAGTTAAGTTACTGATTAGTCCTTGGGAAAAGTAACTTAGTTAAGTTACTGATTACTTGATTTGGAAAGTAACTAAGTTAGGTTACTGTTACTTTATTAGTTACTTTCAGCAGCAGCTGACAAGAACCCTCTGTCACAATACATACAAAATTTAAATGTATTAATAAAATAATTACTAATAAAAAAATCAAAAAACAAAATGGTCTTTCTTGACTTCATTAAACATAAATACTTGTTTTTATAAAACATAAAATAGTCTGAGTTCATTAAACATAAATACTTTTGATAAAAAAATATAAGGTAGTATTTCTTGATTTCAATATCATAAATGAAGGTTGAATGAATAAAGAAATACTTGCTTTATATAAAAAAGTGTCTTTCTTTACTTCACTAAACAAATAATATTTTTACAACAAAGACTTATAAAATGTTTATTTTGAAAATGTGTCAAGTGAACAATACGTTTGTATAGGCCAGCTGTCACTCTTTCAGGGATGAAGATGTTCACATCCTTGATAGAGAGGAACGATGGTTTGAGAGAGGAGTAAAGGAGGCCATCTTTGTGAAAAGAAACCGTCCATCATTAAACAGAGGTGGAGGCCTCCGGGTTCAACTGTCCCTCTTACAATGCTGTTATTGCTAGTATCACTCAGCCCTCTGTGAATAGCAAACAATCAGGGTGCTAATGATCCATTGTTAGGCTGATGGTCCTCCTTGATCATGTGAGCAGCTGGTTTTGGCTGTCATCAACAAACTGGTTGATCCACTGTGAGAGGGTGCTATTTATAAGACTGAGTTGAATACAGCTCCTCAGACTGAGAAGTCTTTCTGATGAAATATGAAACATTTCTACAATTTTTTGTTTGTTTTGTCTTTTGAATGTCCAGAGGACCAGACTTAGCTTTTTTAGATTTTTCTACCTGGATTATTGAGCATGCATCAGAGTCATCATCACAGACTTCTTAGCTGCAGGTGGATGTCCTTTGTTTTTTCATAAAGAGATGAAGTGTTGACGTGCTGGATGGGATGGAAGACGTCGTAGCGGCGCTCAGTAAAGCCTGCACATCGACGTAGATGCAGAGCTTTAAAAACTCCTACAGTTTGTGTTATTGATCTGGACTGATCTGAATTACCTGATAAAAGTTGCAGCTGCTGTTAGCGGTGTTTGCAAGCTGCTTTTATTCGTATGATGTCGTTAAGTCCGTTCACGTTAGACGTGTTGCTGCTGCAGATCCAGTCTGTGAAACAACGTCCATCCAAGTGGGTCTTCAGTTTGGATTTAAACAGAGTCAGATCAGAGGTGGCACGCAGCTCAAGGGGGAGGCTGTTCCAGGCTTTTGGGCTGGCAACAGAAAATGACCGGTCTCCCCATTGTTTGTACCTTGAGCGAGGCACCTCCAGCAAGTGTTGACTGGCAGATCGTAAATCTCTGCTGGGCTGATGGACTTTCAAAAGTTCTGAGATGTAGAGAGGTGCGAGTCCATTCAGAGTTTTAAAAACAAACAGCAGCAGCTTGAACTGTATCCTGAATTGAACGGGAGCCAGTGTAAAGAGGACAGGACAGGAGTGTGTTCATAATTTCGTGTTAGTCAAAAAGCGGGCGGCAGAGTTCTGTACAAGCTGTAAACGGGAGATGGAGGATTGATTAATTCCAACATACAAAGCATTACAATAGTCAAGTCTGGAGGTCACAAAGGCATGGATGGCCTTCTCCAGATCACT
>JBBPBX010035218.1:0-32179 GCA_038048925.1 Garcialebias charrua
AACTTTTTCTGATGCTGAGAAACTCGTCCATGCCTTTGTCTCCTCCAGGCTCGACTACTGCAACTCCCTGTTTATTGGAATCCCTGGCAAAAACCTTCAGAAGCTTCAATATATTCAAAACAGTGCAGCAAGGATTTTATTGAGAGCTCGTAAATTTGAACATATTACACCCATTCTCCATAACCTCCATTGGCTTCCTGTCACCTACAGAATTCAGTACAAAACTGCTCTCATTACACACCAATGCTTACACGGAACTTCACCTGACTATCTAAAGGACATTCTTGCACCATATTCATCCACCCGGTCTCTACGATCACAGAACAGTAATCTACTTCACATTCCACGAACCAAATTAAGGACCATGGGAGACCGGGCATTCTGTGTGGCTGCCCCCCGCCTATGGAACTCCCTCCCTGACTACCTGAGAGCTCCACAGTCACTGGTTGACTTAAAAACGGCTTAAAGACTTTTCTTTTTAAGCAAGCCTATTCTGCCTCCACATGATTTTATCTTTGATCTTGGTTGATATTATTATTGATTTTACTTGATTTTATCACTTGTTTTATTTATTTATTTATTTATTTATTTTTTAAGCAGGCCTATTCTGCCTCCACATGATTCTGTCTTTAATCTTAGTTGATATTATTATTGATTTTACTTGATTTTATCACTTGTTTTATTTGTTGTAGCACTTTGAGATTTTTATTAATGAAAAGTGCGGTATAAATTGAATTCATTATTATTATTATTATTATTACTTAGTAGATGTAAAGCTATTCAATATTTTTATTTAATTCATTTATTCGTTCATTTAAAAGAGACGAAAAAAAACAAATTCATCAAAAAGAAAACATTGAATGAAAAGAGTTCAGAAAGAAGAAAACAATTCTTATATCACCCCCTTATATGGTAAAATGGTAAATGGAGCTTATTTATATAGCACTTTCCAGCCCCCTGTGAGGAGCCCCAAAGTGCTTTACAATACCAGCCATCCACCCATTCATTCACCGGTAGTGGTAGCCTGCCTTGCAAGGCGCCATCCAGACCTACCGGGAGCAACTCGGGGTTAAGTGTCTTGCCCAGGGACACAACGACACATGGTGGGCGGACGCGGGATTCGAACCTCCAACCTTCCGATCGGGGGTCGACTGCCATTACCACTGTGCCATGGCCGCCCCTTATAATAAACATTGAACCAGTCTGGCCCTTGGCCTGTAGCAAATGTTTTTTTGTCCATTTGACTTTGACACCCCTGGTCTACGGTGTCAAAAGCTGCTGAGAGGTCCAACATTTTTGCATCCAGGGACAGAAGAATGTCATTCTGTACTTTGAGCAGTGCTGATTCAGTGCTGTGACGGGCTCTGAAGCCAGACTGAAATTTTTCAAACAGGTTGTTGTTGTGCTCTTGAAAAGATTGAAGTTGAATAAAAACAATATTTTCTAGGACCTTTGATAAAAATGATAAATGGGAAATTGGCCTGAAATTAGAGAGAGCTGTAGGATCAAAGGATAAAAGTGTACCACAGTTAAATAATGAGAAAAGACAAGCAATGAACTCACAAGCAGAAATAATGTATTAAGATATGTTAATTCAAGTAATGTTCTCAGTTCTTCTGGGTCAACTAAAGGCACTTACTGTGTTTTTATGAGATAAAAGATCACGTCATTTTAACTCCAGCTGTCTAGCAGACAAAAAGTCAGAAAATACTGTTGTGTGACTAAAACTGTTAGAAGAGTTTGAGATGTGAAGATGATCTGTGGACTTTTCCTCCTGTTTGATGCTGGCACAACAGTTTGTGATAAATCACCGAGGCTGCAGGTAAATTTCAGGCTCGACTACAATGACTCCAATCTGTGCTGACAACTGATACTTCAGATGGATCTTCAGGCAGCAGATCACAGAAACAAATGAGCAGAACATCTTTCGTCGGGCCAGGTCACCGTACCTGATCCTGAGTGGAGTTTACCTCCCAGCTGTTCAGCCGAAGCCTCACCCTGTCAATCCACTCAGCTGGGCTTTATCCCTGTCGGTGTCTGTGCTGGGAGACATCTGTCAACATGTGTAGCGCGCTCCAAGTACAAAACTCAAATATGCACCATGTGGGAGTTAGCTATCAGAGCCAATACATCTCAAACAGCATGGAGAAGCAGGGTGGCTAACAGGAAGGAGCCAGACGCAATACACACAAAATAACATTGAACTGCCAGACACTTCAGGAGATAACCTTTGCATTGTTAAAACTAATTTAAAAGAAAAAAAAACACATTCCTATAAAGTCCCAAAGTCCCAAATCTAATAAAAGCCTTTTGAGATATACATGTTTATGATTTGTGGAGCATGAACATGTTTCCCATAACTTTTAGATTAAAATAAAAACAATGAAGCACTACTGGTCCCGTTTCTGAGCTCTGCAATCATTCTTTGTGGAGTTAGTGCACGTTATTTGGTCATATTTAGCAATATGAGCAGAACAAAGAAGGATGAGTAAATTACTGCTGGTCTCCTTAGCAACAAGCAAATTCAGCATGAATAAAACAAATACATGCAAACTGATTGCCCAGCAAATGTAGAATGAATTGTTGTATAACTAATCAGTATTCATGAATGAGAAGTTATTTTGATCATTACTTTAATACATTTTTATATTATAATTTATTTAATAGAAAGAAGTGAAAAACAAAGAAATGTGTCTTAATTTGTCAGGTTTTTTTTTACCTGGTGATTTGAGGCAGAAGCTCACTCCCAGCCCAGAGAGGATTTCAGGTTCTGATCCTCCTCCCAGCCACTTCACACTCCGCTGTGAACCGCTCCACTGAGAGCCATAAAGTATTACATTTCAAAAAACAGCATGAAGTCTTCTTGACTGATATTTTTAGCAGCAAAAACACGAGTTGGATAACCACGCAGCCATGCACGTTATGTGCACCACTGAACCATCCAAGATTTTTATTGTTTCTACAGATTCACATTACTACAGTTTTATTTTACACCATATTGTTCAAAAACAGAACACTTGTTGTTACATTTATTTGAAGTTAAAAATGGCTCAACAATCATGCGTTTCTGTTCAATTTATTAACATGAATTGTTGATATTATTTTATTTATTTTGGGTGGCAAATAAGAACCCAAGTGATAGTTTATCAGAAGAAGCTGGTCCTTAAAGGTATTGCGACATGATGTTGGAAATTTGCATATTTGTCAGAACATATATATCTTATATCATTGAGCTTTGTTCGGTTTTGCAAAATAAATTATAAATATATTAAAATTTTATTCTAAATTATGCTAATTTTTTCTCTGGTACTTGCTGGAATACGCCCCTAAAATTCTGCGCATTTCCGCAATACGTCATCAGTGTGACGTGACACATCAGTGTGACGTGACACATCAGTGTGACGTGACAACGGGCAGAAGGCAGAGCCTTGCCCGTTTGTTAAGTGTGTTAACTGCTTGCCAAACAAATTCATTTCCTGAAGGATCGCCTCTTTTATTTGTGTAACTTGAAAAATGCCGTCACGTTGTAGCGTATTTGTGTGTTCTAATATCAGCAGTGAACAAGTGATTCTTCACAAATTTCCAAAAGATGACAAACTTCGACAAGAATGGACCAGACAGCTGTCTAGCAGACCGGGTTCCCGGAGTCGTATGTCTGCAACGACCATTTCACTGCCGATTGTTTTCAGCACCTGGTATAAAAGAATCTTTAGGATTACCAGTAAGATTCAGAAGACTTTTAAAACCGGATGCTATTCCTACTATTTTTAAAAGAAAATCTACAGAAGAAAGTCCCACAGCTACCACGTCAAAACAACGCAGGGACCATCGGAAGACTGTCCAGGAGATGAGTAAGTCTTTGTGTAAACATAATCGGAGGTGTGTAGTGTTTTAGATTATAAACTATTTATTTTACGTGAGTTCATGTTGTTTTACTTTATACACTTTGAGTGTATAAAGCCAATTATCACGGCAGATTATTTTTGTTCGCTGCTAACAAGCTAGCCGAATCAGATAGCTAACACAATAGCCGAGATACAGGCCACGTTGCTATGTATGTATTTTTAAATTATGTCTGCGCCATCAGGTAACATCTGTAGTTTCTTTTTATTCGGGGAGGGTTTATTAATGAGAGTTTTGGATGATTTACTGTCTTAAAATTATATATCTCAGACGTGACCGGTGTCAGGGACTCTGTTAGCCAAGATAGCTTCTAAGAAACATTAGCCGAGAGCCCGGAGCAAACACGTAGCTATGTATGTATTTTTAAATTATGTCTGCGCGATCAGGTAACATCTGTAATTTCTTTTTATTCAGGGAGTGTTTATTAATGAGAGTTTTGGAAGATTTACTGTCTTAAAATGATATATCTCAGACGCGATAGGACATGCTCCGCCATTATTATTTAAATGCACGTTGGAGCGTGCCTTCCCGTTGTCACGTCAAGATGACGTTTTGCGGAAATGCGCAGATTCTTAGGGGATACAATATAGTTTAAAGCTCACCAGCTCCTTCTTCCTCCTTTTTTTCCTTTTTCTTGAAACAAGCCTTAGTTCTGCAATATTTTCTTAAGTATAACTTCTCCCAGCACTTCTCTCCCACATTGTTTGCCTTCTGCTGCCCTGTGAGTGAACACCTTCAAACAAATCATCAAATCATCTGCACCTGTAGCAAAACAGTCTGCTGCCCCCTGGCTGGGAGACACCTCAAACCCACAACCAGTGAGAGATGGGCGGGGCCTGGAGCTCAGTTTGGAGCTCAGCTCAACAATTATGAATGCTCCTACAAGCACCCTGCAGATGTTGGATGTTGTCTGGTGCACTAAGATTCATAACTGGCTGTGAATATCGTACCCACCACTGCACCCTGTATTCACTGGTTAACTGGACATCATTAATTTCACACAGACTCTTCCACTGGTACATTTTCATCTTTAAATCACTTCTTGGTCTGTTGCCTTCATACATCTCCTCCTACATGTCTCTGTGTGAGTGC
Organism: Garcialebias charrua; assembly: GCA_038048925.1. NCBI lineage: Eukaryota > Metazoa > Chordata > Actinopteri > Cyprinodontiformes > Rivulidae > Garcialebias > Garcialebias charrua. The sequence continues at coordinate 4,996 of JBBPBX010035218.1, forward strand.
AGCTACAACGTGCGCTCTCAGGACATTATTACCTGCAGTGTTCCATCAGTGAGAACTGAACTAGGAAAAGGATCTTCTCCTATTCCGCTCCTGTATCCTGGAACACCTTTGAAAAAGATCTGAAGCTCTCGACCATGACCTCTCTAAGTGACTTCAAACATCTGCTCAGTTCATGGTAAAAACCAACACAGACGTTCCTGTTTTTGGTATTTTACATCGTTTAACGATGTCGTTGTTTTTGTTTTGTTTTAATATAATTTTCAGACATTTATTTTTCAATTGCTTTTCTGTTATTGTCCACTGTTGTCAGCATTCTTTGTTAAATCAGGACTTCAGGACTTTTGTAAATGAGTCCTCGAGGCTCAATGAGACTAGCCTGTATAAATAAAGGTTGAATGAACAAAAAAAGACCATGACTCTTAAAGTGCTGCCTGCCCTGTCCAGGTGTGTGTGGGCTCTGTGCAGAAGGTAGATTATGTCTGCTCCCTGCTTCTGACTGCATTCTGCATTATTCAGACATGGACCCTGCTCTAACATGTTGGATATTTTGGGATCTCACCTGTTTGGGTCATCGGCCGCGCACATCTGCTGAGTGTAACGGCTGAATGAACATCCATTTGGAAAGCTGCCTGGCAGTTTAGTCCCATTTGAAGCTCAACTGAACTTTTTTGTTTTTTTTCCTCTTTCATGGTCGGTCAGCGCACGGTCAAATGGCCGCATGTGGCTGGTGAATATGGCAAGCCATAATGGCATATAGTTGTCTCGTCAGCAGCACACGTCCGCTGACATGATCAAAAGCCCAACACCGGCCCGGCCCGCACATTAAGCACATTAGGACCTGACATCGGGCTGGGCTCCGGGTTCAGGTTAGAACTGACAGCTCTAGTGTTATGAGCCGATAAAAAGAAACAATAAACACGGAGAATAAATATGATTTACAATATTGATAATATTTATTTTAACACAAACAAAGGGGTTTTAAGTTTAAAATTAACAGCACATAATATTATTTAGGAAGTGACACAAGGTATTTTGAGCTGTTAGCCGCCCTCACATGCACTAAAGAGACAGAAAACAAAATACAATTACAAAATCTGGGCAGACCAACAAAAGACAAAAACTTTAAGGACAGCAGGTGACAGGGATCAACTGTAGAAAAACAAGCCAAATGTATTAAATACAAAACTTTAATTGAGTCAGTCTCTGAAAAAAAACAATTACTGCGCACCTGCGGCGTCTAATAAGCCAACACCCAGTCACGGCAAATCCAGCTCAGCACAGACAGGTGTGGCCCTACCAGACAAAAATACAGAACAAACAAAACCACATGATAGTGTTTAAAACCCAGAAACCTGCAAGCCTACCTGTGGCGTCGAACTACCCCACATCCAGGTAGTCCTGCTTCAATCTGCTCTTTAAAACTGCGTTGTCCTGTTGTAAACACATCACACATCAGAATAAAAATCAACTGTTTAAAAACAACCAATACTTTTAAAAACAAACCTCCAAACCTACCATAAGCACCTGCACCCCAGCATGTATGAAACCAACACGCCTGGCCACTCAGGAAACTGCACTCTGTCATCAACACTGAGGCTTAAATCACAGGGAAATTGCGACACCCTGTGGTGCCACCAGGTGCCACCTGGGGGGTTACAGCTGGTGTCCATTAGGTTGATGAGGAGAAGGGGTGGGGTTGTCCAGGATGTGTGATGACCTCCAGGGAAGGTGTTGGAGATGTGGGTGAGGGGTTAGCAGTGGGTGCAACTTGAATCAACTAATGCCCCTTTTCCACCGGTCAGCTCGGGTCGGTTATTGCGTAATATGTGCGTCGCAGACACCCACTTTGCGCCATCTCCACCGGATATTCCGAGCTGCGCCGCGCCAGATTTCTGGTGTGGTTTCTGAGCAGTGACTACCCGCGCTGATGCGCGCCGGGAGGAGGAATGTGAGGAATGTGTGTGGACGAGCTGCAACGAGGGAGCGAACACGGAAGTACTGTAAATGATTAACACGGTAAAAACAATTATTTGTTTTTAAAATTATAGCAAAGATGGGTCTTGAGCCGGAAAAGGGCAGCATGCCCTCTCCGGGTCGGGGAGGAGGTCCTGCCCCAAGTGGAGGAGTTTAAGTATCTCGGGGTCTTGTTCACGAATGAGGGAAAACTGGAGCGTGAGATCGATAGGCGGATAGGTGCAGCATCCGCAGTGAAGCGGGCGCTGTACCGGTCTGTCGTGGTGAAGAGAGAGCTGAGTCAAAAGGCAAAGCTCTCAATTTACCGATCGATCTACGTTCCCACCCTCATCTATGGTCATGAGCTTTGGGTTGTGACCGAAAGAACAAGATCTCGGATACAAGCGGCTGAAATGAGTTTTCTCCGCAGGGTGTCTGGACTCTCCCTTAGAGATAGGGTGAGAAGCTCAGTCATCCGGGAGGGACTCGGAGTAGAGCCGCTGCTTCTCCACATCGAGAGGAGCCAGTTGAGGTGGCTCGGGCATCTGGTTAGGATGCCTCCTGGACGCCTCCCTGGTGAGGTGTTCCGGGCATGTCCCACCGGGAGGAGACCCAGAGGAAGACCCAGGACGCGCTGGAGGGACTATGTTTCTCGGCTGGCCTGGGAACGCCTTGGGATTCCCCCAGAGGAGCTGCTCCAAGTGGCTGGGGAGAGGGAAGTCTGGGCCTCCCTACTTAGGCTGCTACCCCCGCGACCCGACCCCGGATAAGCGGAAGAAAATGGATGGATGGATGGATGGGTCTTCAGCTGAACGTGTCATTAATTAATTCACGTAGTGCTCAAAACGACAGGATTTAATATAATAATATAATAATATCACATTTTTGTCATCTGTGTATGTTTCCCATACTTGACAGACGAAATTGGTCTCTGAATTTAACCCAACCACCACCAGGTGGTGCAGTGAGCAGCCGTAGTCAGCGCCCGGGGAGCTGGGGAAATTAGATGTGCACTCATAGACACCCCAAGGTGTGCCGTGGCCGGGGTTTGAACCTGGGTCCTTCGGATCCCAAGTCCGATTCCCTAGCCACTATACCATCTTGGCCCCATTTAAAAAACTAGGATCGACGCGCGCACGCGCGTTCACGCGCGTGCGTGCGCGCGGCTGTATTTCCTTAAAATGTAGCCAAATAAACAGATATAAAAATATATTTCATAGCTCACTGTTTAGCATGAGTGCTCCTGAGCTGAGCAGCTCCTTAATAATGTCACGTAGTGGTCAAATCTGCTGCATTTAAATTGTTTTGTTTTGACTTCTTCCAAACCTCAGAAAATAAATGATAAAAAAAATCGAATTTTATTTAAAACAACTCCAACAGGTTACTGTTTGTACATGAACATCTTGTGATTACATTCTGCTAGTAAAAAAAAAAAATCTGCACAGAAGGGGTACAAAAAAGCTGTGGAAACAGAACTAGATGTGACCCGACCCGAATTGAGCCGATCTGAGCTGATCTGATCCGACCCAAGCCGAGCGGTGGAAGAGGGGCATAAGGCCCCATTTACACTGACAGGGCAGGGGGAAACATAGATTTACAACTTGTACTCCAGAGCAGCTTATACACTGGACATTATGGTATTACAAAGCTGAATATTATACCCATAACAGCATGAATCTTCTTACATTCAATATGTTTTCAACATGTGATGCACAACAGCTAATAATATACTGAAGTAATGAGGAAGTTGGTGTGTCCTCCAACCCACCGAGCAGTGCTGGGCAGCGCTAATCCAAAAATTAGTTCCGCTATTTCTAAAGCACTAATTAATTTATTTAGGGCCGCAATTTCAAAAGCACTAATGTCTTGTGAAAATTAGGGGAAGCTAAATTCTAAACCGCTAATTCTAAAATAAAAACACCATCAGACAAGAAGCAAGTTTTAAGTTGTTTGTATTGTATAGACTTAGGAAGGTATTTATAATAATATTGTTTGTAATAATAATCATTTTCTTTGAGTATAACCAATAGACAAAATACACACAACAAAACAGACCCTGATTACACCCAAGAGTTCTTTTTTTTCTATTTTAAATCAGTTCTTGAATCCCGGATGATTAAAGGTCCATCAATCAATAATCTGGTAGTTTGTAGTTCATGATCCAGGGTAATATGTCCAGAAAAAAACAAATAGTTTGGTGCAATTTAAGTCCTACCGCACAGCTGCGGGGGTCCGGTAGCTTGCCATCATCCTGGGTGGGAACAGGAGGTGAAAAAAACCCTGACCTAAACAAGGTCATAAACAAAACAAAAATTAGCATTACTTTATACACAGGACTAAACTGTTATCAAAATTTCTATAGGCAGTCAACAGATTTAATGAAAAGTAACTAAAATGATCCTAAAAGGATGAAATTACAAAAATCAAAGGATTTATTTAATACTTTACGTATATATATTCTATTCGGCCACGAAATTAACAAAATGAGAATGATCTTTTAATCCCTAAGACCACTTTTAAATCTCAAATACATGGGCGTGTCGCCAGACTCGCCACCGCATTTCTATTTCATAAAAGGAACCCAAATACATAAAACGAACGACTCACCGTCGAGTGGTCGACACAAAACACAGAATACAATCCTCCGGCCGCGTTAATTTAGCTTGATACAGCGGGGTTCTCCCATGATTTATGAACACACCGAGCGCAACCAGCTAGCCACAGAATTAGCCCCCGAGTTCACCTCTGACCCGGAAGATGTCAAGATGGAATAGTCCATTTTTAGTAGGGGGATACAGAAATCGACCGGTTTTTGTATTGCGTTTTTAATGATCGTTTTCATCGTAACTATAATTATTTTTATGTTAAATGTACATTAACAAGCATGAGCAATGTTAGGGATGTAGGTGACTGGCCGGGGCGCGGCGGGGCCGGGGCCCCTGCTGATTGGGAGCCCCAGGCAACGGCATCATTTGCCTACATGGTAGATCCGCGTCTGTTCTCCCCTCTGCTGCTCCCCCTCCCTCCTCTCTGCTCCCGGTGTACTTACACCAATGGGGGAAAAAGCAGCTACGAGAGCCAGCGAGAGCCTGTAAATAAGTTTTTTTCGTTTTTACTGATAGATAATTAGTTATTAGCGGTACTGCATTTTAAATAAAAATAGCACAAATCCGCTTATGAATTATAAAAGTTAGTCAAACCACAAAAACGCTGACAAATAATTTAGGTCCGCTGTAAGCGGATTAGCGCTTTAGCGCTCTCTAGCGGTCTGTGCCCACCTTTGCCACCGAGGGTCACATTTATTGTACGGAGGCGGCCGTGGCGTAGTGGTAATGGCAGTCGTCCCCCGATCGGAAGGTTGGAGGTTCGAATCCCGGTTCCCCACACCATGTGTCGTTGTGTCCCTGGGCAAGACACTTAACCCCGAGTTGCTCCCGGTAGGACTGGAAGGCGCCTTGCATGGCAGTCGCCGCTACCGGTGTATGAATGTGTGTATGAATGGGTGGATGGTTGGTATTGTAAAGCGCTTTGGGGCTCCTCACAGGGGGCTGGAAAGCGCTATATAAATAAGCTCCATTTATCATTTACCATTGTATTTTAAATTCATTAGTTTAGGATCTCAGTCTGCTTTCTGGTTTAATCCTCCACCTGGAGTTACTGAGGAAGAACTTGATTAATTAGACATCTAATTATAATTTGAACATTGTTAAAAGTATTAATTCAATATTAGTGAACAGTCAGTTTTTCATTTGTTCCTCGTTTATTTCCTGTTGAATATTCTCATTTTGCACCTTCTTATCAGTAGAGCTCATGCCACTCTTTTTAGTTTTTCAAAAGACTGATTGAGAGCAGCAATAATACTTTGTTAATGAGATAATAAATATTTATTTGTTGCCTTTTGTTTGGCCTCAGAGCGAACCACTGAAGATGAGCACTGCCAGCAATGGTTGATGTTGATGAATGACTTTCTTACTCGCTGGGATGTTGAGGGACGTTTCTCTGCTGTGCAGTTCATAACACTGAGCTAAAGCCACACTGAAAAAGGAGCTCCTTCCCTATTTTTCCACGCTGAAGAAAGTTGTCTGGCCCACAGTGATGTCTTGGTGCTTTCTGCAATGTGTCAGCTGAATTTAGTGGGCTAAGCTTTTTTTTTGGGACAAAGCTCTTGTCTTGATTGAGTGTGGGGACACGGACACATATTGTAACCATATGTAACAGCAGGTGTCCATCCTTCCTCGTGACTTCTGGACACACAAGACCTCTTATAAGCAGACTCTCTTAGGAATTAGTGATGCTGCGCATGAACCGTCCCTTCACTAAGGGTTTGGTGATGTGATGGAAGGGATTTAAGATGCTGTTTGGGACTATCTTAGAATCTGCAGGGACTTTTCATAAACGCCACCTTCTCTCGCTGCACATTTTAAAGGTATTGTGACATGATGTTGGAAATTTGCATATTTGTCACAACATATATATCTTATATCATTCAGCTCTGTTCGTTTTTGCAAAATAAATTATAAATATATTAAAATTTCATTCCAAGTTATGGTAGTTTTTTTCTCTGGGACACGCCCCTAAAAATCAGCGCACTTCCGCAAAACGTCATTGTGACGTACATGTGGGCATAAGGCAGAGCCTTGCCCGTTTGTCTGTGTTTTAACTGCTTGCCATACAGATTCATTTCCTGAAGGATCGCCTCTTTTTTTTGTGTAACTTGAAAAATGCTGTCACGTTGTAGCACATTTGGGTGTTCTAATATCAGCAGTGAACAAGTGAGCCTTCACAAATTCCCAAAAGGTGAGAAACTTCACCTATAATGGACAAATACAGAGAAGAGGGACCTATGGTGTCCTACCATATATAAATAAGCTCCATTTACCATTTACCATTTACCAAAGAGTCGTATGTCTGCAGCGACCATCTTACTGCCGATCAGGTAACATCTGTAATTTTTTTTTATTCAGGGAGGGTTTATTAATGAGAGTTTTGGATGATTTACTGTCTTAAAATAATAGATCTCAAACGCGATTGGGACTCTGTTAGCTCAGCCCAAGAACAAAGAAGCCACATCACGAAGCTATCCTCACTTAGCTACTGTGTATGAAATAAACCGTGTCTAAATCACTTTTCAATTGATCGAGTGTCCAATAACTGTATAGGATGAATAATAACCCTTCGATTGCTTTAATACATTCATGAACTAACAATAGGTTGTGTTTGTTCGACATGCTCCCCCATTATTATTTACATGCGCGTTGAGCAACGGCTACCCACGGGTACGTCACGATGACGTTTTGCGGAAGTGCGCAGATTTTTAGGGGCGTGTCCCAGAAAAAAAACTACCATAACTTGGAATTAAATTTTAATATATTTATAATTTATTTTGCAAAAATGAACAGAGCTGAATGATATAAGATATATATGTTGTGACAAATGTGCAAATTTACAACATCATGTCACAATACCTTTAACAGCCAAAACAACTTGACCAGTAGTTGATGATGTGTACACGTTGCCTTGCCATCCTTCACAAGCGAACTTTTTCTGAAATTATGTAATCTCACATTAAATTTTAAACTTCCTTGTAACTATTCTGTTCAGGAGAAATTAAAGAGTGACACTTAACATGATGCATTAATTGATTATTTCTATTTTCAAAAGGCACAATTCCAGAATCCATACACGTCGACTTTGTACAAACTACAGCTGTTTTGTCTGTGGATGCTGATATCAGTTGTATTTTTAACCTAGTGATGTTATAGATACCATACCACTTGTTCACTGTTCCCATTATGTAACAATAACCGAGAAATCGATAATGAGCCACCCAGGATGATGCCACTGTTCCAAACCCATAATGCATTGCAGTGGCTCAGGCTTATTGTAGCCTCAATGGGATGTTGAACCATTAAAAACCCCATTGTACAACAGCAGTTCTTGCTTGTCATTAGTGTTACACTTTGAGTAAAGTGTTATAATGAAAACTATTATAATCACATCCACGAGCCACAACGGCTAACGCAGCAGCATTCTGTCTTTATCAGCCTTTGTGGCAGCTAATGATAATACAATGCAATGGGCTTTGCCACTTATCTGTCTAGAAAACTGCAATAACATAATTGAATCAACTACACATGAAAGTTCACAACCCCCAGAATTAAAGCAGGTCTGCAAAAAATGCTGTTTTAAAGGTTCATTATTTTTAAATGTTTACAGGCCAGGTCAAAAATAAATCTTGGTTCACTTATTGAGTTTAGTCCCATTAATGTTCAAAACAGTTGTACAGTAATCATAATGCTGCCCTGTGCAACATCACTACCTTCATAATAAACATGAAGCAGAATCACTTTGACATTATAAACAGAAACTGAAAATTACAGAGGCTTACAAAAGTAGCTATAATTTGCATCAAAGCTGTTTTACAGAATTCCATTTGATTTTACAGTTGTTTCCAAGAAAAAGGGTGAATGTGTATTATTAGGGGGGGTTTCCTGTTGGTTAACAGAAATATAAATAAATTTACAGGACGGTTATTAAAATTTTCATTTCAATACTGTTGTTTAAAAGGCACCAATTGACAACAAAAGCTTTTTCATGACACTGCTGCATAAAAACAAGTCCAAATCATAAACCTAATTCAGCCAAAACAAAATGTTACTTTCAATTCTGCCTAAAATCCTCGATGTAAACTTGAATTATTTATGATAAAATAAAGCAGTGTTTTTAGTTGGGACTGTTCCACTTGTGGCTGGATGGTGGAAAATTTGGAAACACTTCTTCACTGTGAATGCACTCATGACTCATGTTTGCTCTTCGTCCTGCAGGTTTTAGCTCTTATTTTATGTCCCTGAGACACTCTCCTGTGCCCTTGCCATGTTTCACTCAGCTGACCCGGCACAACTCTCTCAGTCAGAGACGAGCTGCAGCTACGTGTCCGAGGCCACTTCAAAACTATGCTGAAAACCCTTTTTGTTCTAACTGAGCAGAGTCTTCATTTTGTATTGGTTTCTGTAGACTTTACTTTTTATTACCGTATTTCCGCTCTATAAGTCGCACCTTTTTGCCTAATTTGCATGCCCTGCGACTTATAGAGCGGTGCAACATGTTTATGGATTTTTTTTCCCCATATTTTTAGACCAATTTTTGGCTCAGATATGACCGTTTTTCATTTTGGCAAAAATCGTGCAATACCATTTTCGGCCGCTAGGGGTGCAGTACCACTTTTGTCCGCTAGGGTCCACCAACCGTTCCCACTTCATGTGTCCGACCGAGGACTCCTCTGGTCGGACTCACTCTGTTGCAGCCCGGCCTCCTCCTCTGGAGGTATGAACTAAAGCACAGGACAGATTTTGTTGAAACTTACAGAAAGTAATTACTAGATGGACATTTACAAACTGTTAGCTGTAGGAGATGTTTGAGCTAAAAATCGACGTTTTAGCAACGTAGATGTGTAGCGGTTAGCTCCGTATTTTAACGGGTACTATTTACCAAAATAGCTCAAGAACCACACGGCAGATTTTCATTAAACTTACAGAAAGTTATTACTGGGTAGACATTTACAAACTGTTAGCTGTATGAGATGTTTGAGCTAAAATTCCATTTATTTATAATTTATTTTCGCAGCGCGTGACCGTTTGGAAGACGTCAAAGCGAAAAAATTTAAATCCAGCTGATTTGAACATTACGTGAATTCATTAAGGAACGGTTAAGCTCAAAAACACTTTTGCTATAATGTCAGCAAAAACTATTTTTTTAAAGTGTTTATCTTGCTAAATTTTTAAGAAAATGCAGCGGTCCGACCCGTGCGGGTGCACTAGCGAAACTACTTTTTAAATCCAGCTGATTTGACAATTACGTGCATTTATTAAGGAAACGTTTAGCTAATGCCTCTTTTCCACCGCTCGGCTCGGCTCGGGTTGGATCGGCTCAGGTCGGCTCAGTTCGGGTCGGGTCACATCTATGTTCTGTTTCCACAGCTTTTTTGTACCCCTTCTGTGGGCGGGGTCCAGAATCCTACTCGTCCAGAAACTGTTTTTTTTTTAAACAACACAGTGTGATCACAACATGTTCATATACGAAATGTATCCTGTTGGAGTTATTTGAAATAAAATTCAATGTTTTATAGACATAAAGACACCTCCATTAATTTTCTCCCTTCTACTTTGTATCACATATTATCAATTCTATCAAAAACCACATAACTGATATTTTTCAAAAAAATCTAGTGTGATCACAACATGTTCATATACGAAATGTATCCTGTTGGAGTTAAAAGGCGTTCAATTCAGGATCAACTGGACTTTATTTGTAACAGAAAACGTTTCGACTTCTGTCCAGAAGTCTTTTTCAATGAATTGAAAAAGACTTCTGGACAGAAGTCGAAACGTTTTCTGTTACAAATAAAGTCCAGTTGATCCTGAATTGAACGCCTTTTTGATTTATCATGTCCTGGATGACTGAGAATCTTCACCAGCATATCCTGTTGGAGTTATTTGAAATAAAATTCAATGTTTTATAGACATAAAGACACCTCCATTAATTTTCTCCCTTCTACTTTGTATCACATATTATCAATTCTATCAAAAACCTGATATCAAAAAAATCTAGTGTGATCACAACATGTTCATATACGAAATGTATCCTGTTGGAGTTATTTGAAATAAAATTCAATGTTTTATAGACATAAAGACACCTCCATTAATTTTCTCCCTTCTACTTTGTATCACATATTATCAATTCTATCAAAAACCACATAACTGATATTTTTCAAAAAAATCTAGTGTGATCACAACATGTTCATATACGAAATGTATCCTGTTGGAGTTATTTGAAATAAAATTCAATGTTTTATAGACATAAAGACACCTCCATTAATTTTCTCCCTTCTACTTTGTATCACATATTATCAATTCTATCAAAAACCACATAACTGATATTTTTCAAAAAAATCTAGTGTGATCACAACATGTTCATATACGAAATGTATCCTGTTGGAGTTATTTGAAATAAAATTCAATGTTTTATAGACATAAAGACACCTCCATTAATTTTCTCCCTTCTACTTTGTATCACATATTATCAATTCTATCAAAAACCACATAGCTGATATTTTTCAAAAAAATCTAGTGTGATCACAACATGTTCATATACGAAATGTATCCTGTTGGAGTTATTTGAAATAAAATTCGAATTTTTATAATTTATTTTCGTTGTGCAAGCACAGGTTTTGGAAAAAGTCAAAGCGAAACTACTTTAAATGCAGCATATTTGACCACTACGTGACAATATTAAAGCGTGGTTAAGCTCAGGAACCCTCGTACTATAAAGTCAGATATGAAATATATTTTATATCTGTTCATTGAGCTACATTTAAAGACATAAAGCCGCCCGCGCGCCGCGTGTTGCTCGTGGCGAAACTACTTTTTAAAATCGTGCAGTTTTGAGCAGTACGTGATTTTATTAAGGACACGTTCAGCTGAAGACCCATCTTTGCTATAAATTTAAAAAATAATAATTGTTTTTACCGTGTTTATCATGTAAGTCCTGCAGTGATCGCGTCCCTCTCTTCCGTGAAAACAGCTCGTGTCTCCTCCTCCCTCCTTCCGGAGCGGGTCAGCTCGCCTCAGTACCCCAATGAAACCAGCCCGAAAATCTCGAGAAATCTCGCGCGGTTCAGCACGGAATATCCGGTGGAAAAGGATGAAAGGGGGTCTCTGCGACGCACATATGACGTAACATCCGACCCGAGCCGACCGGTGGAAAAGGGGCTTAAGACACATCTTTGCTATAATTTTCAGCAAACAAATAATTGTTTTTCCCGTGTTAATCTTGTTAAAGTCCTTCCGTGTGGCAGCCATTTGCATCAGAGCTAACCACCGGTCCACATTTCGGGTTGTCAGTAGTGATGCGTAACATACGCGACGCGTCAGCGGTGACACATAATAGATGCGACTTATAGAGAGGTGCGACATGTTTATGGATTTTTCCAATTTATTGCCAATAATTGGACAATGCGACATATAGAGTGGTGCGAATTATAGAGCGGAAAATACGGTAGTTCTACTGTGCAAGTTTTTTTTTTTTTCCATTTATAGATGGCCTCCCTTCACACCTTTTAGCCATCCTCTCACTCCAATATATTTTTTTTTTTAAGAGAGAAAGAAAGAAAAGAGAAAGTAAGACAACAAATCAACAATTATCAACCAAAAGAGCACAAGGCAAACACACCCAACCTCCGTCCACAATCCTGCAAAGCACATGACAGAACACAACAATGGAACATACATGCATAAAGACTAATAATATTCATGAGCTTGCAGTAGAATTCTATAAATACACATACCCATATCTACAAATATATATATACAGTAGTATACATACATATACTTTTATATTCATTTATATACCCATCTACATATCTGCATATATCTATATATACATCCCTGCATCCATTTGTGTGTGGTTGTGAGCATGCATAAGTGTATAAGGTTCCTCCAATAGAACATTTAGTAGCGACTGTGAAGCATCAGAGATCCGTCCCCCCAAAGCCCGAGGCAGACGAAGGAGCGATCAAAGCCCAAGACCCCAGGAAGGACCCCGAGCCCAGAGTCCCCAGGACCGCCCGAACAGGACGAGCCACTAGCCCACTCCCCAGATCCTACCAAGGGGAAGAACCGGACGAACCCCTACCAGCGACCACATACAATGACCCCCCGGTGTCGCCCGCGACAAATTCACAGGCCCCCGCCGGAGCCCGCTGCACCGACGTAGCCCCAGGGCCGGTCACCGAGGCCCGGGCACCGGGGACGCCCACCCCTCAGGCCCAGACCCGACCGGACCAGAGGGCACGAGCCCCACCAAGCAGCCACCAGGCCGAGCCGACAAACGCCCAAGCGCCCAACCCCAGATAGTGAGGGCCCCAAGCACGCCCGCAGGCAAGGGAACACCCACCAGGGGGGGCCACGTGGCAGGAGCGCGACACTAAGTAGCCTCGGAAGTATCAGAGAGGGGGCAGTCCAAAACCCAGCCTGACACTTAAACATTCATACACAGATATACTCATTCAGACCCACCCTCATCCTCACCCTCAGTCACACAAAGACAAACAATAACGACATGTTCCATTCATAATCCCGATGCACACTCTATACCCCCTAGGTCCAAGACATGTACCTGCTCCCTGCGTGGGGCAGCCCACATCCAAACCCAGGAGGTAGGCCCATTCATTCTGGGGTGGAGAGTAGCAGACATCCAAGATCCGGCCCACCCCGCGCCCTGCCGACAGGACAGGACACCCGAGTCCAAGCAGCCCCAGGGGGAGCGCACTGCCAGCCCCGCCCACGGCGAACCCGCAGGCCCCGAACCCCCCCACACCCCAGCACAACCCCTGACAGCCCACCCCCAGAATGTCCGCCAGGCAACCAGGGGGGGTAAGAGAAAAATAAATAAATAATATATATATATAAATAAATACATAAATAAATAAAATCGAAATTAACAAATCAAGACCCCGACACACACACCCCCGTCCCCAAATGTACTGTTGGTGAGTGTTGTTCTAAAGTGTAATTAAAAGGGAAAGAGAAGGAGCAAAGGTTGGCATTATATAGGTGCGAATTATAGAGCGGAAAATACGGTAGTTCTACTGTGCAATTTTTTTTTTTCATAAAATGTATTACATTGTTGTGTTTTTTTTCTATTGGCCATATTTTTGTTTTCTATGACCAGCAATAGTTGATAGTTGTGAGTTTGGGGACCACTGCTTTAAAGTATCTTCAATAAATCCCTTCCTCTACCACAAATTTAATAACACCAGCGGACCCTCAGGTAAAACCCAGCCAGAGCGTCAGCTGGAAGCACACGCTGGACGCATCACAGATGACTCAGCCAGTACCTCAAGCCCAGCGCAATTTGGCACACTGGACAAACGTGGCTCAACCACAGCAGATTTCAGCAGTGTGCATGCAGCATGTCAAGCATGCGTTCAGTTTGAGAATGTCTGGCTGTGCCGTATGGCTCTGGATGATCCTTCACAACAATGTGCACAAGCTTGTGCCTCCATATGGACCACTCCATCAGCTGTCAATCAGTTAATTGACAAAAGAGGAAAAATTGATGTCATAAATTTGAGATATGCCCTGGATGAATGAGAGATGTGACAAGAGAAGCCGACTAAGGGAGTTTTTATTATAACATGCTCTTTGCTACACAAGGTGGGGGTGCTGTGGTGATTCAGATGGCCAGTACATATGAATAATTCAGACAAGCTATGGTTGTTATTAATGTTATTCATGTTCTGTATGCTAAGAGTTCACTCATTTAATTTGTATTCTACAGAGGATTTTTCCCTGCTGTCCTGTTTCCTTAATGGATGATTTCTAAACTTGTGAAGACATTTCACACTGCAGGTATAGAGCTGTAATACTCCTCAAGTGTACACGTGTCCTTAGGGATGTGCTTAAATGAGCACATTATGTAAGGTTAAGAGGGAGAAATGTGGATGGCCCATTGAAAGTGTGACATTCACAGACATGCCTCTTTGCACACGGGTGTCTTTTTGTGTCTGTCCACCAGTTTCACAGCATTAAAGCTTCAGAAGCACTAGAATAAAATAAAGCCACTTCAAAACAATATGTTCATTGTGGTTAGCCTGTAGTTTGGCTGAATGTCACATCTATAAATACATCAAAGTTTAAGGTTCAGCAAGCCTTGTACGTATATTTCACGCCAGATGTGTAAAATAAGAATATCTTGTGTTGAGTTGTTGCAATTTTGGTCAAACCTTAAAAATAACATTCTAATGATGTCACACTCAGATTAGGTTTTGGAACTGAGTCTCAATCACAACCACATAAACGTTTTGCCTAGTGTTTGTTCGGTTGACTAAGTTATGACCACTTTTATGCTTGCAAACGTCCATTACCGTACTTTTCGGCATATAACACGCCATTTTTTACTCATTTGAATGCCCTGCGGATTATACGCCGAAGCATGTTATTTATGGATTTTTTCCCATATTTTTAGACCCATTTTTGGCTCTGATATCGCCATTTTTCATTTTCGCCCAAAAATGGTGCAGTATCACTTTTGTCTGCTAGGGGGACACTTCCAGAGGAGTACACCGACCATTTCTAGCTCATGTGTCCGAAAAAAGCCTCCTCTGCTCGGACTGCTCTGTCGCTGCCCGGCCTCCTGCTCTGGAGGTAGCTATATATTAGCTGTGACGTTAGCTGTTTTTTTTTTAGCAGGATAACTCGTAAACCACACCGCTGATTTTCTTGAAACTTACAGAGCGTAATTATTTGGTGGTCATTTACAAACTGTTAGCTGCAGAAGATCTTTAGAGCTATAAAAAAATTGCTCTTTTAGATGTTAGCAGTTAGCTCCGTGAACAGATACCTACTGTTTGAGATAAATAGCTCTTAAACCACTCGACAGATATTTTTTAGGCCTACAGAGTGTAATTATATGGGGTTTAATGTACAAACTGTTGCCCTGTATAAGACATTTGAGATAAAATTCGATTTATTTATAATTTATTTTCGTAGCACACAAGACTGTTTGGAAGAAGTCAAACCGAAACAATTTATAATCCAGCAGATTTTTTTTCATTCAACCTTTATTTAGTCAGGTAAATCTTTTGAACCTCATGGGCTCATTTACGAAAGCGACCTGCTAAAACTAAAGAACAATGAACAGCAGTGATAGAATTTCATTAAACAATAAACAAACAAACAATAAACAATAGAAAACAAAAAGAGAGAAAAAAACAAAAGATTTTTTTTTTTTTTTTCTTTTTTTTTTAACAAAGTATCAAAAAACTAGCAAAACATTATAAGGTAGACGTATAAAATCAAAGACAGGAACAAATCTGCATTGGTTTTTGCCAGGATTCCAACAGATTCTGAAAACCATTTAGAGAAGATTTTAGAGAAGATTTGACCATTTCGTGAATTGATTACGGAACGGTTAAGCTCAGGAACCCTCATGCTATAATGTCAGCTAAGAAATATTTTTTTTCTCAGCAAAGAAATAATTGTTTTTTTACGTGTTATCTTGTAAAGTCCTTCCATGCTGGCTCGCTTCTGTGGCCGCCATTTTCAGCAGGGCAAATTAGGCGCTGACGCGTCGCGTAGCGGTGACGCATAATAGATGCGTCTTATAGGGCGAAGCTAGCCTGGTTAAAACCAGACCCTTGTCCTTCACTTCGCTTTGTACTAGGGTCTGGGACTTCTCCCATAGAAAACGATTTCTCCGGTCGATTTTTGACCGGACCAATCAGAGAACAGAAGGCGGAGTTTTGAACGACGTCGACTGACGTCGTCAGTTAAAATGGCTGCCGCCACGAAGGAATTTTCATGAAAACAAGGTAAAAAACTATTATTTCTTTGCTGAGAAAAAATATATTTCTTAGCTGACGTTATATCAGAAGTGTTCCTGAGCTTAACAGTTCCTAAATCAATTCACGAAATGGTCAAATCTGCTGGATTTAAATTGTTTCGGTTTGACATTTTCCAAACAGCCTTGGGTGCGCTACGAAAATAAATGATAAAAAATCGAATTTTATGAGGAACAGCTTCTACCCTGAGGCTGTTAGACTCATGAATAAATAAAAATAAAATAAAAAATAAACACTGCAAAATATCACATCATGCTGATGCTGATCTGTTTTCTTGTTGCTGTGTTCATCTGTGTTCATCTGTGACCATCTGCTCATACAAACTCATGTTCGTGCTGCTGTTTATTCCCACTATATTAGGCTTAGTGTATTACTAGTTGATGTTTTTCTTAGTTAATTCTAGATGTTATTACTGTTTTTCTCTTGCATTTGTTGTTGGATGTAACTGGGACCCCGTGTACATAATCTCGTTTTCATCACATGTACCACATGCGGTGCAAATGACAATAAAGACTCTCTGACTCTGACTCTGACTCTCAAATGTTTCATCCAGGCCAACAGTCAGTAAATTAGAGCCATATAATTACACACTGGTAGCAGAAAAAATATCACCGAGTGGTTTCTGAGCTATTTATCTGATAGCCTGGACCTCGCCAGGCTAAACTAACAAAACTCCGCCTTCTGTTCTCTGATTGGTCCGGTCAAAATTCGACCGGAGAAATCGTTTTCTATGGGAGAAATCCCAGACCCTAGTACAAAGCGAAGTGAAGGACAAGGGTCCGGTTTTAACCAGGCTAGGGCGAAGCGTGTTATTTGTGGATTTTTCCAATTTATTGACAATAATTGGACAAAGCGGGTTATACACAGAAGCGTGTTAAATGCCGAAAAGTATGGTATATTTAAGAGTCATTTTAAATTGGACTGACATCAAATGTTAATCAGTTGTCGATGTACATCCAGTTATTACTATCTACGGTAAATGTTTCATTAAGATACAAGCTAGTGGTTTGTATGATATTTTACTAACAGACAAACAGGTTTGACTCCAACAGTTAACATTTTAAGTAATTGTACAATGAGTAACCCTTCAAGTATGTGTTATGAATGACTGTCAGCTACAACCACACCAGATTTCAGCACAATATATAACAACAAGTTTACTGATTTATAGCTATTTTTGTGTTTTCTAGTCAGTAGGCCGTGCTGGCCATCTTGAAATTATTTGTCTTCAAAAACAAAGTACTTATTCAGTGATTATTTACTGAAAGTTTCATTCCAATTTGTCCTGTGGTCTTGAGATATTTTGCAAACAGTATTGGTTTCGAATGGTTCATGATAACATTATAAAGATTGTGTGTAATCTATTAACATCAGAACTATATTGGGGATCTGATAGGGATTTGTAAACACCTTCATTTAAACATCTTCACCTAGAACGAGAACCACACAAAGAAACAAGAAATTATTTTAATTTAGTCACACTTTGCAAAGGGGATATCACTTCAAACTCGCTTGGAGCCAGAGCTCAACCGTGTTTGAAGCAAGTCCGAATTGGTCAGCGCGTGCTGGGTTTTTATTCTCTCAAAAGTAGGACAAGGTGAGATTCAGATAGCACATGAACATACAAGAACGTAATATCAAAAACAAACCAGAACGTGATGTCAGAACATTATCTGTAATCAAACATAAGCTGGCCCAAACAGCGTCCTTGTTCTGTGTCAAGGAGACGAATGCACGCACTCTTTAGATAAGTGTTTGTTACATACAGAGAGAATTTAGTAAGAGAGTTGAGTAATGATTTTGTTAGAGTACATTAATAAAACAAGTTTTATATGACAAATGTTAAAAACTATCAGGATCGGTCTCTGCAAATACGACACCAAATTTTAGTTCAATATCTGTAAAAAAGATTAATTTATAGACATTTTTGTGTTTTTCAAGAATACTCGTCAATGGCAACCATCTTGAANTTTGTGTGAGCGTCTGTGAGGTATTACTGTGCTTTGTGCACATCTGAGTGTGTGTGTTAGCTGTCGTCCAGGATTTAGTCTCACTGAGAGTTAATCTGAGTGTCAGCAGGATTCTCCAAAGGTTAGACAGTGACAGAGGAATGTGCAGGAAACATTGATACTGACCTCATTTTCAAAACACTGCGCTCCTTTACTTGTCTGGATTTGATGGAGTGTTTCGTGTCATTGTGTGTCTTTGGGCAAACAAAAGAAAACTTCATTCCATCTCCTCTGTGAATTAGGTTAGACTGCATTTAAACTTTTTTTTAAGGGGAAAAAATAGAAACAACCTCAACACTGGTTTAATGCTTTCGAAAAGTTTATCACAAAATAAGAGCTCTCCACAGAAATACACCTTGGTGCATTGATGTGATGGCACATTTAGACAAGCCAGTATTGGATAGCAGGGGACCACCTTTCTTACAACCATTTGAGATGGTGTACCTTTTCTGTTTTAGCCCCAGCAGTACTGTGTCTGTTTGTAGTTCTTATAACTTGTAGCTCCTGCTTTAGCTCTACTGGCTCAGCAGTGTCTCCTGAGTGATGTAAGAGGAAGAGAGGTAGATTACAAATTGTAACCACAGAGTCTATGAATTGTGGGTGCATCCCTTTAAGCCACGCCCCTATTGGTTTAGGGGCGTGGATTAAAGGACAAATCTATATGAAATAGAACTGGTCTATACAAAAACAGACATTGACAGGCTGAGCAAGATTAACACCCGTTCCATCACCTGCACTATTAAAACTGCTTCGTCATCGCTGAAATAGAATAGAACTAATTTCTTATCATTGCACTGATATATTACAAGATTACCTTTGACTATCCTAAAATAAATTCAGAAATAGATCCTGTCTAACTCTGAATGCTAGGAAACACCTTGTATCTGTGACTTTCCTTCCCTCCATTGATTACGGTGACATTATCTACATGAATGCTCCTACAAGCACCCTGCAGATGTTGGATGTTGTCTATCATGGTGCACTAAGATTCATAACTGGCTGTGATTATCGTACCCACCACTGCACCCTGTATTCACTGGTTAACTGGACATCATTAACCTCACGCAGACTCTTCCACTGGTACATTTTCATCTTTAAATCACTTCTTGGTCTGCTGCCCTCATACATCTCCTCCTACATGTCTTTGCGTGAGTGCAGCTACAGCGTGCACTCTCAGGACATGATTACCTGCAGTGTTCCCTCAGTGCAGTCTGAACTTGGCAAAAGGGCCTTCTCCTACTATGCTGTTGTTTCCTGGAATATCTTGCAAAAAGAGCTGAAGCTCTCGACCTTGACCTCTCTAAATGGCTTCAAACATCTGTTGGACTCCTGGCAAGAACCAATGCAGACATGTTCCTGATTTTAGTATTTTACATTCACCTTATAATCTATCTGTTTTTGCGACTTTTTTGCCATCTTATTTTAATTTGTAAAAAATAAAAAAATAAAAATAAATCTCTCTTTTATGATTGTCTATTGTTGTCGCTGTTGTCCATTGTTGTCATCA
Organism: Garcialebias charrua; assembly: GCA_038048925.1. Classification (NCBI taxonomy): domain Eukaryota; kingdom Metazoa; phylum Chordata; class Actinopteri; order Cyprinodontiformes; family Rivulidae; genus Garcialebias; species Garcialebias charrua. The sequence goes on from JBBPBX010035218.1 coordinate 24,863, forward strand.
TTCTTTGTTGAAACCAGGTCTCTCTTGTAAATGAGTCCTCGAGGCTCAATGGGATTAATCTGTCTAGGTTGGATGAATGAAAAAAAAAAGATAATTCATTCCTCACTAACAGGCTCACATATAATTTATAAATAAGCAGAAAAATATGCAAGAAATGAAAAATGTCCAGGCTAAGCACATATGTACATACACGTATATGTTTTGCAGAAGTTCAGTAGAAGCTACTTCTTTACTATAATTTGCTCTTTGAATTTGTGCAGAACAAAGTAGACTGGACTCCTTTTAAATCTTGCTCACTCTTTCAAACTCGGCTTTACATTTTAAATCAGACATTAATGGTAAATGGTAAATGGAGCTTATTTATATAGCGCTTTCCAGCCCCCTGTGAGGAGCCCCAAAGCGCTTTACAATACCAGCCATCCACCCATTCATTCAGACATTCATACACCGGTAGTGGTAGCCTGCCTTGCAAGGCGCCATCCAGACCTACCGGGAGCAACTCGGGGTTAAGTGTCTTGCCCAGGGACACACAACACATGGTGGGCGGATGCGGGATTCGAACCTCCAACCTTCCGATCAGGGGTCGACTGCCATTACCACTACACCACGGTCGCCCGGCTCCACCTGTCGAGGCTGCTTTTGTTTAGAGATGGGATGAATTGCTCTTTGATTGAAACTGTTGCTTCATAGTCACAAGTGATGTCATCAAGTGCGACTATACGTTGTCAGTGCCGTACCACGTGTTTTGTCAAGCAGAACCCCCTCCAGCCCCCTGAGCTGCAGCAGTCCTCCCCTTTGCCAGTTGTCTTTTGTCTCAGTGAAAAAGTGAAGGAGGAGCGATTGTGGAATTGAGGAGGAAAACATGCAGCATACGAGGAGGGAAAACTTAAAACTAGGAATGATTCTTTAATGTCTGCAACTCATTCTAATCGTTCATTGTCAAGAGCCGTTCAAATGATCTGGATCGTTCACAAACGTCACACCGTCACATGGTTGAGCCGTTCAAATGATCTGGATCGTTCACAAACGTCACACCGTCACATGGTTGACCTCTCCACTGTTGTTGATGGTGAACGTTGTACACAAGTGACGTGGCTGAGTGAAAGCTGCACAATCGTAGCATTTCCCTGATGGTATAAAAGCAAACACATTGGTCCTTGAAGCTGTTCCATGGTTAGACCAACAGTCTTTGCATCCCTCATAGGGTCCAAGTATCTGTTTGGTTTGAAATGACCTTTGTTTGTTTGGACTTTGCTAATCAGGTATATCATACAGTAATGGCAGTTTTGGTTTAGACTGCAGTGCCCCATAGCTTAATCAACTTTCTCTAACCTAAGCCAGGCTGGGGCTTCATTCCTTTAGTCCACTTGTTTTGGCAGTTTACACCTGCCTCATTTCTTGCCCATGTTTGCTGAGCTTGGCAGCATTATCCCATTTATTGATTTCCACCTTAGTTTTCTTGTCTTCAGCAAACTGCAAAGCTTTGGCTCAGATGTGAAGTGAACAGCACCCCTGTTCTTCAGTCTACTTTACCATTGCTGTTCCTTGAGCCGCATTGCAGTAACAAACCAGCCAGCGGCAAAGATGGCTTCTTCATATAAGCCATACCTCTCACTGGCAGGCACCACGACTTGGCAGGCAGGTTTCTAAAGACAGGGGAATGAGTGTGTGTGTGTGTGTGTGCTGATTCACAAAGATTGCCTCTTTGTACTCGCTGAGTGGTCATGCTGCGATGCCAGCAACAGTCTCTGCGTTGCTACTACTGGTGGAAATGGACAGCTTAGTTTAGACGCGCACATCTTCCCGAGAGAATCCTTCTTCCCTCTGCTTGTTTCCTAATTGGTTTCTCTCCAAAGCAGCCATCTCTGCAGCTGTTTATCGCTTTTGATATAAGATGAGGTCAGCTTCTAAACAGTACATCAGCATAACAGAAACCAGAGCCTGGCAGCTCCCTGTAAGAGCAAACTGCTGTGTAAATCTAACAAGGTGCATATTTTTGTTCAAAGATTCATATTGTTATAAAAAAGATTTGCAAATGAATGTATTCTGCTTGCTCAACCCTTTGAGCTCAGTTCTTAGAAAATGATGCTTAGTCAGGAACTCGCTCCAGCAGCTCTAAACACAAAAGTGTCACTATTGGATTTGTGAAACTCTTTAAAGCTGGTGACCTAATAATAGCAGAAGCAATGCCATTGATATGGTGAAGCATTCCAAACTAAGATTTAATCAAGTTTTTGCAATGTGAAACAAAGTAGAAAGTGTTGGAATAAAAGATCTACGGTAGGCTTGTGAAAAGACAAGTCAAAACTTTTCTAAACAATCCTAAAAATGGAAAAAAGTCCTTTAAAAATGTATTGCCACAACATCTGAAGCTAAGGCAGGATAAGTTGTGGCAGCTTCAAGAAGCCTGAGATTTGTCTGGGGGGAACACTAATGAATGACAGACACAGTCTTCGTAACCAAGTTGTTTTGGCAACTTATGGCCTGTTTCTTTCTTACATCCATTAATATTTTCATTGCTTTTGCTGTGCTGAGAGTTGCTAACAACGTCCTCATGTTGAGTTCCCCCTGCATGTTTCAGTCAGCAGGAGAGGCAATATCGGAACATCTGCCAACACACACCACTGTAACACACCAAAGCACTGTGGCAGAAAGTGTTACTCTTTGGTGAACAGTGAACTGGAAAAGATCAAATTGAGATTGAAGGAAACAAACATGAATCAAAAGACGGGTGTAGGTGGGAACAGAGAGATGGTGACTAGATTATCTGAGAGCTGACTGAACTGAGTTTGAGTTGATTTGAGGATTGAAGCCTCCCTGTCGTGTTCCAGCCAAGGCAATAATGAGAACAGAGAAAGAAGGCAGCTGCACTTCTGTTCCCCCAAGAAGGAATATTTTCTGGCGAATGAATGTATTGAACTTAAACAGGGACGGTAAAAAGAACTGGTTTAGAGGAGATAAATTTAGCTCAAAGAGGGAGGAGCGCTCGCAATAGGAGGTAGAGGAATCACTGAGAAAGAAAACGAGGAGGAGAGATACAGGATTAGAGAGGTGGGATAGGTCAGGGGAGACGAGAAAGCAATAATATTCTCAGGACTGAAAGTGATTATGTTGCCATAAATCACTGGAATAGCATTGATTCTCTTTTGTAGCTGTCCTAAATGATTATGGCACTTGTTCATCACTTGGTACTTGAGACTCAGTCGGTGTTTCCAATCATGGATACATGTGTGCAAACACGATGGTGATGACAAATTAAGGTTCATTTGAGTTGGAATTGCTTTTGTCGTTGCCAGCTCGGACTGCACATACTGTACAGAAAAACAGATAGTTTCTTTCTCCTTTATTGTTGCCGGTGCACCTTCGTTTTAATTTTCAGTGTTGTGCAAACAGTGTTTTTAGACTTCCTTTAGTCAGCCTAAGACCCAGGAATTTATTTTGAGGGGCAATGATAAGAGCGAGACAAGTAGCCTGCCTGTGTAAATTGAACTAGCGCTTACTTCTGTTTTTCCAGTTGGGATGTTGTTTTCACTCTCCAGGTAATAAATCAGCTGAGAAGACTCATTCTAAGAGGTCAGCCTTCCATTTGGCTGCCCTTCTTCAGACTTGGGCCTTTGCCTACACTTGATGGGCCCGTGTCAGTGCAGTCGGTGCACTGCTGTTCTGTGGCGGTACTCCACCTCCAAAGAATCAATTTCAGCTCATTCTGCTTGTGCCCTGACAACATCTCATATGAGTGTATAGGTCGCACCTTTTTATGTTTTTTTTCAAGGCCTGCGACCTATACTCAGGTGCGACCTATATATGGCTTGTTATCACTTTCGGTGAAACAAATTTTTAAATCCAGCTCATTTCACAATTACGTTCATTTATTAAGGAAAAGTTCAGCTCAGACATATATTTGCTATAATTTTTATCAAACAAATAATTGTTTTTAAGTGTTAATCTTCTTAAAAGCCTTGCTGTGCGCTCCTGTGGCAGACATTTGCAGCAGAGCTAAACGTAGGTGCGACCTATACACCAGTGCGACCTATCTAGGGATTTTTCCAATCTATTGGTGATAATTGGACAATGCGACCTATACACCAGAAAATACTGTAACTTTTTTTTTTTTTTTTTTTTTTAAGGCATAGACGAGTGAAGGGCCGAGTTTAGCCTGGCCCTCGCCTTCCTGCACAGCTCCGCTCAATTCTCATTTCCCTTCACTGCTCAGTCTGGGACTTCTCCCATAGACAACGATTTCTCCGGCTGATTTTTGACCGGACCAATCAGAGAACAGAAGGGGCGGAGTTTTTGGCCCCTAACCCACGCCCCCACCTGTCCCAGCGCGCAGCCAGCGAGCAGCCGCATGTTCTCATTCAAAGCGATGCAAAGCGATGCAGGACTGTTTTATATGTGACACAAATGTATTAAATTCCCCTTCTTAATCCCTTATCTGGAGTTTTCTTTTGTTTTTTTGGCCAAAAGTCAAGTGATCGCTCCCTCCTCCTCCTCCTCCTCCTCCTCCTCCTCTCCCTCCGCTGATGAGGAAATGCCTCAGGTTGTCACGAGAGAATTAAACTCGGGTTTTACGTTGCTGCCCGAGTCCCATCAGATTTTCTGGTCTTCTGGTGTGCTGGACCAGTGCTCCATGGTTTTATTTTATTTTTTTAGAACGTTTTATTAACATATAAAAACAGAATATGCAGCGGCAGCGAGAGAAAATGCTGCAGGAGGCGGAGCAGATGTCAAGTTCAACAGACCACGGGGGAGCAGCCATATATGGCTCTGAGGGGGAGGGAGCAGAATGCTTTTCCCTGTTCAAAATTTTTCTAAGATCCAATGGTTTTGTTCCTCAGCAGAGGCCACGCCTCCAGCAAGAATCGGTTCTCTATGGAGAAAGTCCAGACCCTAGTACGAAGCAAAGTGAAGGACAAGGGTCTGGTTTTAACCAGGCTAGGCCGAGTTCCATCCAAAGAAAAGATCCTAGGCCTGGGTCCAGTCTTGGATTCCTGAAGGGTTACACAAGTTCATCTTTTGGGTATTGCTACATTTTTTCTATGTAATTGTTTCTTTTTTCAGGAAGCCCTGCACACAAGTCAAACACAGACTGGTCTCCTACCCTGAAGTTGACAGACACACTTACTCTGAGAGGCAGCAACAGAGGAACAGCAGGTAATGACACAAGCAACTGGCACAATAATTAAAAAATATTAAAGTAAATCTAAGATAAAATGACTGAAATCAATATATCACTAATGAGTAAAAATGTTAGGAGCAACTGTTTTTATTTTTTCTACTTTGAGTAGCAAACTTGGAGTCTTATTTTTGTCTTTGTGATGCAAAAATGATAAGGTTTACTAATCTTTTTTTAAGGTACAGACGAGTGAAAGGCAGAGTTCAAAGAAAAGATCCTAGACCTGGGTCCAGTTTTAGATCCTGAGGGGTTGGCTGATTCAATCGGGTGGTCCCACATGATGAGGAATCTGTTCCAGTTTGTTTAAAATCAGAACCTGCGTTGGTCTCCATCATTCCTTGTTGAAGAGTGTTTTTGATCTGGTATTTATTCTGTAGCCAAATCATTTTCATTAAAAGACATAAAATCACCCACAGTTCTCATATTGTATTCAGTTTCAACTGTTTTGAATTTATAATTATAGCTTTTACTCTAAACTTTATCAGTCTCCTCCTGGAGGAGGAACCATACAGCAACATGCATGTTTTTATGTTTTGTACATGTCAATAAAACACTAAACTGGTAAGTTGCCAAAGAACACTCACTACATTTAGGTTTTATTTATGTGTAGTAGAATAATGTCTAGTAGAGGTGACATTAAACTACTTCTCAGTATTGGACATTAAACAATGTATCTTAATTATTGAAATAAAGAAGGTGAAACTTGGTGCAACTTTTTTATTCAAATTAAAGGTAAGCACACGTACATTTAGGAATGCATGTCTCACAGCAACACCAAATGTACTTGAAAAGCAGATTTATTTATAGAAAATTACATTTTCACTCATTTGTTGCTGTGGTGCATGACTGCACACAACTTCTAGACAAAGTGCAGTTTCATCCATCTCCTGGGAGTACCTTACACAGAAACACAACACAAAGAACGAAAACAATTAAAATGCTGTTCTTGTTTCAGGGGTTAAAGCAACATTTAACCAATGGATTAAAAGGAGTTACCAAATTGTAACTTTTCACCACTAACTTTATTAACAAATGCAGATCATAGTGGAAAATAAATAATATCAGTGACATTTACTGAAAAACGTTAAATACTATGACTGAGCAATAATTACAAATAATTAATTTTGTTAACACTAATTTCAGTATGAAAGGCAGTCATATGCTAAATAAATAATGTAGTAATGTGAGAAATAACAGCAATGTTTACTGTAACAAAGACTAGCTTAGCTGCTGTAGCTATGACGGACATCTACGTGTACATTATTGTAATCACTTACTCTGCCAGTCACCAGAACTGTTATTAACATGAAGATTTGGACGTCCTTCATAAATCTGTTACTGGTTATAAGCATCCATGGATTTAAAGCTGCGAAGCTCCTCCATTGTAGGCACTCCTCGTAGTCATTAAATAATTAACAATATCAACAGCGGAAGTAAACAACCGACCCCGACCTCCTCCCCGACCCCGACCCTCTCCGGGTCGGGGAGGAGGTCCTTACCCAAGTGGAGGAGTTTAAGTATCTCGGGATCTTGTTCACGAATGAGGGAAAACTGGAGCGTGAGATCGATAGGCGGATAGGTGCAGCGTCCGCAGTGAAGCGGGCGCTGTACCGGTCTGTCGTGGTGAAGAGAGAGCTGAGTCAAAAGGCAAAGCTCTCAATTTACCGATCGATCTACGTTCCCACCCTCATCTATGGTCATGAGCTTTGGGTTATGACCGAAAGAACAAGATCTCGGATACAAGCGGCTGAAATGAGTTTTCTCCGCAGGGTGGCTGGACTCTCCCTTAGAGATAGGGTGAGAAGCTCAGTCATCCGGGAGGGACTCGGAGTAGAGCCGCTGCTTCTCCACATCGAGAGGAGCCAGTTGAGGTGGCTCGGGCATCTGGTTAGGATGCCTCCTGGACGCCTCCCTGGTGAGGTGTTCCGGGCATGTCCCACCGGGAGGAGACCCAGAGGAAGACCCAGGATACGCTGGAGGGACTATGTTTCTCGGCTGGCCTGGGAACGCCTTGGGATTCCCCCAGAGGAGCTGCTCCAAGTGGCTGGGGAGAGGGAAGTCTGGGCCTCCCTACTTAGGCTGCTACCCCCGCGACCCGACCCCGGATAAGCGGAAGAAAATGGATGGATGGATGGATGGAT
>JBBPBX010035219.1:0-17908 GCA_038048925.1 Garcialebias charrua
GCTCATCCAGAGTGTTGGGTCTTGCGTCTCTCAACTTTCTCTTCACAATATCCCACAGATTCTCTATGGGGTTCAGGTCAGGAGAGTTGGCAGGCCAATTGAGCACAGTAATACCATGGTCAGTAAACCATTTACCAGTGGTTTTGGCACTGTGAGCAGGTGCCAGGTCGTGCTGAAAAATGAAATCTTCATCTCCATAAAGCTTTTCAGCAGATGGAAGCATGAAGTGCTCCAAAATCTCCTGATAGCTAGCTGCATTGACCCTGCCCTTGATAAAACACAGTGGACCAACACCAGCAGCTGACATGGCACCCCAGACCATCACTGACTGTGGGTACTTGACACTGGACTTCTGGCATTTTGGCATTTCCTTCTCCCCAGTCTTCCTCCAGACTCTGGCACCTTGATTTCCGAATGACATGCAAACTTTGCTTTCATCTGAAAAAAGTACTTTGGACCACTGAGCAACAGTCCAGTGCTGCTTCTCTGTAGTCCAGGTCAGGCGCTTCTGCCGCTGTTTCTGGTTCAAAAGTGGCTTGACCTGGGGAATGCGGCACCTGTAGCCCATTTCCTGCACACGCCTGTGCACGGTGGCTCTGGAATCGGCCCTTCTCCACAATCTTCCTCAGGGTCCGGTCACCTCTTCTCGTTGTGCAGCGTTTTCTGCCACACTTTTCCCTTCCCACAGACTTCCCACTGAGGTGCCTTGATACAGCACTCTGGGAACAGCCTATTCGTTCAGAAATTTATTTCTGTGTCTTACCCTCTTGCTTGAGGGTGTCAATGATGGCCTTCTGGACAGCAGTCAGGTCGGCAGTCTTACCCATGATTGCGGTTTTGAGTAATGAACCAGGCTGGGAGTTTTTAAAAGCCTCAGGAATCTTTTGCAGGTGTTTAGAGTTAATTCGTTGATTCAGATGATTAGGTTAATAGCTCGTTTAGAGAACCTTTTCATGATATGCTAATTTTTTGAGACAGGAATTTTGGGTTTTCATGAGCTGTATGCCAAAATCATCAGTATTAAAACAATAAAAGACCTGAAATATTTCAGTTGGTGTGCAATGAATCTAAAATATATGAAAGTTTCATTTTTATCATTACATTATGGAAAATAATGACCTTTATCACAATATGCAATTTTTTTTGAGAAGGACCTGTACATCCAGGAAACTAAACAGCCACTGGCCAAAAGGATGGTCCAGCACAGAAGAACAACATCATCAGGCCAGGACTCTGGTCTACACTCGCAGGTCAGAGGTCACTCTTTCAGGGATGAAGATGCGAACCTGACTCAACCTTGCTTGTTTACTGTTAATCCTCTCTTTTCTCATTTGGAGGAAAAGAGGAGCAGAACATGTAAAACTTAAAAAGCAGGCTTTGAGGTCTCACCATGGCGGGATGCCTCTTCTCCACCATGCGGCTTCACAGAGTTTAGATTCCTGGCGGCTTAGAACCAAGTCTACACGAGGGGAGAAACAAACCATGTTGAGGATTAATCATACTTGATATGATGAAATGTAAACGTGTGAGCTCTCGTCTCAGCTGTTTCTGCAAATGAAGACGGTGCAAGTGACGGACGAGTGGTGTGAGTGTTCAGTGTCACAGAAATCTGTCGAGAAGCAGGAAGTGAATACTTACGCTCCTTCATCTCTCAGTAGAGTCAGGAACTTACTAACCCTGTAGTCGGGATCCATCTGAAAGACAGTTTAGTAAAATTATTTCACATTTTATTTTGCACGGCAGCGCGAACGTCCAGTAATTCCACACAGAACGCAGTTTGTCGAGGCTGATAATCAGAAGAGACAGAAAACATTTGAGTGAATAGAAACGCGTTAGCAGCAGGTCTCGGCAAACAGGTTCACACTTCTTCAAGCGCAGAATGTGTGTGTGTGTGTAAAATATACCACAGCAATTATACCGCCTCAAAAAAACAGGCATCTCACATCATTCACATAAAGTCAGGAGGAGATGGTCCTGCAGGAGTGTTTGGTTAAGAGTACTACAATATAATGTTATTTTCAGCCTCGTTACCATCGTGACCACAGATTAAGACTATTTTGATCCACAGTGGACTAAACGAAGAAAAGAAAAAAATACGAAGCTGAAAAGAGAACAGAAAATAAACAATCCTAGAAGCATCAGTTTAAAAAAAGTGTCTAAAATAATAATAATTTCTGTTGCACATTTGGATCGATCCAACTTGAGTTTTCAGCTGCACAGTGAGCGAAAGAGCATGAAAGATCTGGCCACAGTCGTCCCTCGCTACTTCAGCATTAGTCTCGATCTTTTGCGTTTTTTCAATGATTGTCAACTTTAATATTTCTCAAGTAACTGGGACGTACGAGGTAAAAAGTTAACGAAAAAAAAATACTTTGGACAGGCGCCGCCATTTTGTTGTTTTCTCTCAGTAAGCCTATACTACATGGCCATTCAAAAGAACTACACTACCCAGAAGCCAACAGTGCTTCGGGCCGCTGATTTCTGCCAAAATGAAGGGAAAGTTTTGATCTGATCCGAACTAAAAAGTTTGGTCCTTATTCGTAGTGACTTTGGTGATCAGTGGCTGCAGAGAGCCGTACGGAACTGACCGGGAATTGAACCAGAACTACTTCCAGCCTCATCGGTCAACCTGAGAGCTGCTTGCCGGCTCAGGAAGCCTCTCGAGCGGGCAGGTCCGGTGTCGTCCCTGGAGCTCACCCGGACTTCTTTCATCCGGATTCTTCTGGATTCTTTGGACTCGATCGGGACCGTTGGTCCGAAGGTCCGGCTCTCTCCAAAAACATCTGGTGCTCAAAGAGAGCCGATCATAACCGGACCAGAACTAGACCAAGGTTGGTGAGTCCCCATATAAAATGTTGCAGTACTGTACATACAGTATATGTATGATGTTAAAATTACATAATAAACTTTATTTGTATAGCACCTTCCTACAATGCCTTGCATTGACCAAGGTGCTTAAAGCTTCAGTATGTAGCTTTTTTTATAAACATATTTCTTCACTCTGTCACTACCTCCTGACAGACTGATGTTAGCCAGGTAATCTCTGAAAAAAAAATTGTCCCCTTGCTTCTCCAGGTGGTAAATAAGCATTTCTAAAAAGAAAAGGTGACACGCCATTTTCCAGCCAATAAAAACAGAGTTTGTAACCAGCCAATAAAAACAGAGCTTGAATTTGAATTTCCACAGACCATGGGAGAGCAGAGCCATATATGGCTCTGAGGGGGAGGGATCAGAATGCTTTGCCTGTTGAAATTTTTTCTAAGTTCTGCAGTTCTACAGAAACTGCAGACTGAACCTTTAAGTTTAAGAGATTGTTATATACAGGTAGTCCTCGACTTACGACGGCCTCGACTTTTGACATTTCGGGGTTACGTCACGCATCTCATAAATTTTTTTTTTTTTTAAATCTTATTTTATGTGTTTAAATGTTCTTGATTTTATGTGTACAGCACTTTGTTGCAGCTGTGGTTGTTTTAAATGGCTTTATAAATAAAGTATTATTATTATTATTATTTTGAAGCCGATTTACGAAGTTTCCATCAGTTTCCGGTTAGCTGCGGATGCTACAAAACTTGTTGGAGCAAGCTGGACAGACAGCCGGCTTTGGACGGACCGTGTGTCCGATCAGAGGTTGCTGCACTCGGATACATGAACTGGAAACGCTCTGTGAATTATGTGGAAGTTTCACAGCTCCAGGGATGAGGAGCCTGGCTGTTATACAACAGAATATGGCAGATGGACGGCAGATGGACCGAGCTGATGGCGGTTTTACGTCGTAAACAATGGATGGACGGATGGATGGAGGTAGGCCACCGTACAGTAGTTAGCCAGCTAGCTCCCTTTATGTGAATGGAGCCTGCTAGGTAGGAGGGAAACGATTCAACTTGCTCCCTCGTCTTTAAAAACTGTGTTAGGATAGGCTAAGTGCTTGGTAACTGTACAGTACTGTACATTTATTTATTTATTTACGGTAAATGTTTTTTTTTAATTATTATTATTTTTTTAGTATGTACGTATTTTCCAACTTACGTTGATTTTCGAGTTACGAACGGGCCTAGGAACGGAACTGCGTCGTAAGTCGAGGACTACTTGTATATATAAAAATACTAAAATAAACATAGCATAGCATACGGGGGCCCAAAAAAAAAAATCAAACCCGACCCGACTCCAGCCCGTAGCCATCATTTCTGAACCCCACCCGACCCGACGAATTAACAATGATTACAGGTCCGGACAGGCTTTGTCAGAGATTCAGAATGTTTTTTTTTTTAACGTGGCACCTCGGCAGCTCAGAGAACGACATGTGAGCTGGAGATCCTTCTGCTTGACAAATCCTCAGCAGAGCCACAGTTTGTCATTCCAGCTCGAGGACGACAGCGTTTCTGTCCCTGTCGGAGCGACGGGCTGCTGCTGGGAATGTCAACCAGATGTTGAGGAAGAGGAGGGACAGGCCGCTGCAGTTGAGCAGTTCCAAGTTGGTGATGGAGTTGTTAAAAAGCCTCTCTCTCCACCTTCAGCTCAGACTCGTCTGCTCTGCTTGGATCGTGTTTTTAAACGTGCAAAGATGGCCGTAGGCGTCTTACCTGTGCAGCCATTTCAATCAACATGAGCAGCTTCTTGATCCCGATGAATAAACGTTTGCCCTTTACAGCTTTAGCTATGCTCATACGCTCCTTCTCCTGGAAGGAACCCAGCAGCTGTGGAGAGCAGAGGAAACCATCATTTGTAATAAAAATACAGAACAACAGTCATTTTTGTTGTAAAAGCTTGAAAACAACCTTCAGCTTCAGTTATAATTTAAACATTAGGTGTGTAGTTTAGTTAAAAATAATAAAAATTGTGTTTCTATCAAGGATAAAGTGGCGGAATAATAAAAATTGGAACATATTAAATTAATAACATGTCTGTTTTTTTTTTTTTACCTCCAGCGCCTCGACAAGGTGCTCCCCTCCTGAGATGTTGGGGATGTTGATGGCGGTGCTGAACGCGTCCAGCATCTCCATCTCCTGGAGGACGTCCTTCCGACTCGTGGTGCCGATGATCAGCAGCTTACGACCCTGAAAGAGACGCAGCGTTCCGTTTTTTAGTGATATTTTCACACATTTACCATCTTCTTTGAATTTATTTGCTGGTTTTTGTCTTCAGTTGCAGAGACAATGTATTTATTTGACCAAGTGTTCGACTGCGACGAAGTGAAGATTCAACACAATCTGCTGCTTCCTTAGAAAACTTTTACCAACTGGCTTTTATAATGTATATGAATGTTTCTGTTCAGTGTCCTGAGACGACTTCAGTTGTGACTTGGCGCTGTATAAATAAACTGCATTGAATTGAGTGATGTTTTTCTATGATATTAGTACCTAGTGTATAGTTAGTTAAAATTTTTCTTAGTTCATATCTTAGATGTGATTACTGTCTTTCTCCTACATTTTATTGTTGGATGTAACTGGGACCCTGTGAACATAATCTCGTTTCATCACATGTTCCACATGTGGTGCAAATGACAATAAAGATTCTCTCTGACTCTCTGACTCTAAACTGAAAGATCTTCCTCCCATTCTGCTTTTGTAAACTTTAGGAACCACAAGTAAACCTGCAGTCTCAAAGTCAAAGTCAAAGTCAACTTTATTGTCAGATCTGCAATATGTACAGTGCAGGACATACACAGGACCGAAATTGCGTTTCTCTCAGTCCCTCGGTGCAACAGTAAACATCTAAACATTGAAACACTGAAACATATAATAATAGACATAAGCATAAAAATAGTAAAACTAACACTGTCCTGAGTTGTGTTTTTTTTTTTTTTTTTTTTTTTTTTTTGCATAGTGGTATAAAAAAAGAGTATAAAAAGTATAACTAAAATAAACTAAAGGTTTCTAGCATTGACATTTGCAAAGTGGCAAAGCAGCGTATGAGTCAATGTACACAGTATATGTATGAGGTAGTAGTTGATGTTGTTGTAGAGGCAAAAAGTGGCATATGCAGTAAGGCACATTGGGCATCCCTAAATAAGACCGTTCAGAGCACACTGTATATGTACCAGCAGTGGTGTAGATATTAGAGTAGTGTAAATAAATGTAAACAGTAGTAATTACATGTAAGCAGTAGTAATAAAAGTAAACAGTATTAATAAATGTAAACAGAGAATGTAAACAGTATTATGATTATAGGCAGTGATGTAATACAGACATTAGTGCAAGTATGAGAAGTAGTGCAAACTGTATGAGCACATGACCGAGAGTTTAGTGAAAACCCGTTTGGTGACACAGAGTCTAGTGTTAAAAACTTTGTGTTGAGTGATAGTATGTGAGAAAGTTTTAGTGTTAAGGCAGTTCAAATGGGAGGGGAGGCAGAGCAGGCAGAGTGTTTAGCATTCTGACTGCCTGATGAACAGAGCTGTCTCTCAGTCTGCTGGTTCGAGCCTGGAGACTCCTCAGTCTCCTTCCTGATGGCAGCAGTCTGAAGCAGCTGTGTAGTGGGTGTGTGGGATCACCTGCCATGCGGTGGGCTTTCCGAGTGAGGCGTTTGCTGTGTAAGTCCTGCAGTGAGGGCAAGGAGGTGCCCACGATCTTCTCAGCTGCTCTCACAATGCGCTGGAGGCTCTTGCGGCAGGATGCAGTACATGCACCAAACCACACAGTGATGCAGCTGGTCAGGACACTTTCTATGGCACCTCTGTAGAAGGTGCTCATGATGGGGGTTGAAGCTCCAGCCCTTTTCAGCTTGCGGAGAAAGTAGAGACGCTGGTGAGCCTTCTTTGCCAGTGCTGCAGTGTTCCTGCTCCAGGACAGGTCCTTTGAGACGTGCACTCCCAGGAACTTGGTGCTGTCCACTCTCTCCACTGCGGTGCTGTTGATGGTCAGAGGAGGATGTTGGGCATCCCTCTTCCTGAAGTCCACAACAATCTCCTTTGTCTTCTCCACGTTGAGAGTGAGATTGTTGTGTCCGCACCACAAGGCCAGGCGGCTCACCTCGTTCCTGTAGTCCGTCTCATCGTTGTTGCTGATGAGACCTACCACTGTTGTGTCATCCGCAAACTTGATGAAGTGGTTGGAGCTGTACGATGGTGTGCAGTCATGTGTTAGCAGGGTGAATAGAAGGGGGCTCAGCACACATCCTTGTGGGGCCCCTGTGTTCAATGTGATGGTGCTAGATGTGTTACTCCCGATCCGTACTGTCTGTGGTCTCCCGGTCAGGAAGTCTAGCAGCCAGTTACACATTGAGGTGTTCAGCCCCAGACTGTCCAGTTTATGGATGAGCTGTTGGGGGATGATGGTGTTAAATGCCGAGCTGAAGTCGATGAACAACATTCTAACATAGGAGTCCTTCGTGTCCAGATGTGTGAGAGCTGTGTGAAGGGCAGAGGAGATGGCATCGTCGGTTGAGCGATTAGGTCGGTATGCAAATTGGAAGGGATCCAGGGAGTCAGGGAGGACAGATGTGATGCTTTTCATGACTAGCCGTTCAAAGCACTTCATCAGGATGGGGGTGAGTGCTACTGGGCGATAGTCATTGAGGCATGCGGGCGTTGCCTTCTTTGGGACAGGGATGATGGTGGTGGCTTTGAAACAGGTGGGGACGATGGCCTGGCTCAGTGAGATGTTAAAGATGTCCGTGAAGACCGCTGCGAGTTCCCCTGCACAGTCCTTCAGCACACGACCAGGTATGTTGTCAGGACCAGAGGCCTTCCGGGCGTTAATCTTGATGAATGATCGCCTTACGCTGTCTGAGGACAGCGTCAGCACCTGGCCATCAGGAGAGGGGGGGAGTTTATGTGCTGGTGTGCTGTTACTTGCCTCGAACCGAGCAAAGAACTCATTCAGTTCATTCAGCGCAGAGGCTGAGCTGTCACAGGTCTGGGGGGGTGGTTTGTAGTTTGTGATGGTCTGTATTCCCTGCCACAGACTGCGTGTATCCCTGCT
This sequence comes from Garcialebias charrua, assembly GCA_038048925.1. Taxonomy (NCBI): domain Eukaryota; kingdom Metazoa; phylum Chordata; class Actinopteri; order Cyprinodontiformes; family Rivulidae; genus Garcialebias; species Garcialebias charrua. The sequence continues at coordinate 7,923 of JBBPBX010035219.1, forward strand.
GTCCTTGAAACGGTGAGCTATTTTCCCAGAATACTGCTTCTTTGCCTTTCTGATGCCCCGGTCCAGGTTGTTTCTGGCTGCCCTCAGGCCCACCTGATCTCCCGCTTTGAAGGCAGCATTCCTGGCTTTCAGGAGTCTGTGAACCTCAGCTGTCAGCCATGGCTTCTGGTTAGCCCGAACAGTGATGGTTTTAAGGTTGGTTACATCATCAATGCACTTGGTGATGTATGAACATACAGTGTCTGAGTACTCCTGGAGACATGTGGTGTTGTTTGTGGTAGCAGCTTCTTTGAACATACTCCAATCTGTGGTGTCAAAACAGTCCTGGAGTGCCTCTGAAGACCCCTCTGGCCACACTCGTATCTGCTTGCGGACTGGTTTTGTGACTTTCACCAGTGGCCTGTATGCTGGCTTTAGCATAACACAGATATGGTCAGAAGCACCAATGTGGGGGAGGGGGATGGCTCTGTAGGAATTTTTCATGGTGGTGTAAACCTGGTCCAGGGTGTTGTTTCCTCTTGTTGCAAAGTTTATGTTTCTGTATGTTTTTGGAAGAACACTCTTTAAATCTGCATGGTTGAAATCACCAGCCGTGATGAGAAAAGCATCAGGGTGGGCTGTTTGTTGCTCACTGATGTGCAGATATAGTTCATTTAGTGCCTCACCTCTATCTTTGCTGTTGGAGCTTGGGGGGACATATACAGCAACAATCAGAACAGCTGTAAACTCCCTCGGTAAAAAGAACGGTCTGCATTTAATAGTCATGAACTCCACTAAATGTGAGCAGTGTTTGTAGACCACAGCAGCATCACGACACCATGCGTTGTTGATGTAAACACAGAGCCCCCCTCCCCATCTCTTACCTCCCTCGAGGGTTCGGTCCGCTCTGTAGCATGTTAGCTGCTCCAGCTGAATAGCATGGTCCAGAACGTTGTTGTTGAGCCACGTTTCCGTGAATACAAACACACAGCAGTCTCTCACAGTCTTTTGTGTCGTTCGCAGCAGGCGTATATAATCCAATTTGTTGTCCAAGGAGCGCACGTTAGCCAGAACCATGGATGGGATCGCCGGCCTGTGTGGGCTAGCTGCTAGCCTCGCTCTGATCCCTCCGCGTTTACCCCGCTTCTGTTTCCTGTCACGCCGCTTGTGGCGTTTCCATGGCGGGCGCGGTGAAGCGTCACGCCGCTTGTGGTACTTCCACGGCGGGCGCGATGAAGGGAAGGTCCGGGCTGGCTTCCAGAGCAGCTCGCAGTCACGAAGCTGATGTAACTCCACCTCGAGCTCATGTAGCTTCTCCTGGAGTTCGCTGTTTATTCCCAAATGAGCGGTTTTTCCGACATCAAGCAGGAATTCACGGCTATACTTGCGTTCTTGAACACGTAGACAAGACAAAGACGTGCCGGCAAGTTGCGGCGTGCAGGACAAGACAGACGAAAGCACCGTGTTGCTGGGAGAGAGAGAAGCCGCAACGTTTGCACGCGCCGCCATGTTGGAACCTGACTCTCTGACTCTAAACTGAAAGATCTTCCTCCCATTCTGCTTTTGTAAACTTTAGGAACCACAAGTAAACCTGCAGTCTGAGAGTGAAGTGCTCTGTTAGGAAAATATGGAACAGTAAGATCTGTAACACAAGATGGACCTAGGCTATTGAGAGCTTTGTAGGTTAGAAGTAAGATTTTGAATTATAATATTCTATTACAGACTTGAATATGATATTGGAATTACAGGAATGGCTCTAAATTGGTTTAAATCATTTCTTTGTGATAGATTCCAATTTGTAAATGTAAATAATAAATCTTCATCATACACCAAAAGTTAGTCATGGAGTTCCTCAAGGTTCAGAGCTTGGACGAGTACTCTTTACATTGTACAGTATATGCTTCCATTAGGTAAAGTTATTAAACATCATGGCATACATTTTAATTGTTATGCTGATGATACACAGTACTATTTGTCCATTAAACCCAATGAATACAATCAGTTACTTAGACTACAAGCATGTCTTAAAGACATAAAAACCTGGATGACCCTAAATTTTAACTCATACTAATAACTCATAATAACTCATAATAATTTAACTCAATAATAACTCATATGCTGCTTTGCCACTCTTTGCAAATGTCAATGCTAGAACCTTCAGTTTATTTTATAGATATACTTTTTATATTTTTTTATACTACTATGCAAAAACTCAGGACAGTATTACACTTTTATTATTTCATTTTATGCTTATGTTCATTAAATGTTTAGTGTTTTAGTGTTGGTGTAAATTTTCATACTTTTATACTACTATGCAAAAACTCAGGACAGTGTTACACTTTTACTATTTTATGCTTATGTTTATTAAATGTTTCAGTGTTTTAGTGTTTAAATGGTTACTGTTGCACCGAGGGACTGAGAGAAACGCAATTTCAATCCTGTGTATGTCCTGTACATATTGCAGTTCTGACAATAAAGTTGACTTTGACTTTGATTTTCTGCTTTTGAACACAGACAAGGGTTTTAGTTTTTGGACCTGAGCATTTTAGGAATAAATTTTCAGTCTTTCTCCTCCTTGGATGACATTAATCTGCCTCCAGCTCTAATGTTAAAAATCTTGGTGTTATTTTTGATCAGGACATGTCTTTTATCCCCCACATTAAAAATGTTACTAGAACCTCCTTCTTCCACCTGCGTAATATCACTAAAATTAGAAACATCTAAAAATGATGCAGAAAAACTGGTTCATGCATTTGTCACGTCTAGACTGGACTATTGCAATGGTTTATTATCTGGGTGTCCAAATACTTCTTTAAAAAGTCTTCAGTTGATCCAAACTGCTGCTGCCAGAGTCTTAACTGGAGTTAGTGGGACAGATCATATTTCTCCAGTTTTAGCTTCTCTCCATTGGCTCCCTGTCAACATGACCTAAAGGAAGCATATACTGTACAAGGTAAAGAGTATTGGTCCAAGCACTGAACTAATTACAAACTAATTAGTTTCATAAAGTGGTTGGGACATTATTATTGGACACTGGACAGTGTCCGAGCTACAGAAAAAAAAAAAAAAGTTTAGGAGCTCTGGGATCTGATTTTACAAATTAAACCTGTGGTTCCTACAGCCGGGGTCATAAAACACCAACTGGAGGGGCATTTTGAAAATCTATGGAAATAAAACTAACTTTAGAAATGATTGTCAAAAGCATGTTAAATAAAAACAAAGGTCCTAAATGCATAAAAATTATGAGACTCTCTGTTAATGTTTGAATACTTCAGCGCTAGTCGAGTTCACAAGTCACAACATAACCGTCACAACTTTTATTTTCTGAGTCAAACTTGAAAAGTTTGGGATTCCAAACAATATTTAGTCCAAGGAAAAATAAAATTAATAATTTTCTGCCAGAACTCCTCTTGTGTACTGAATCAGTTTTGATGAGGACAGAAATCTCGCGGGATGCAACATTTGGTCGTGCTAGTTAGGATCATTAATGATTTTAGTCCCTTGTCTGTCACCTGTTTGGTTTTTAGTTTAGGATAATAGTTAACACTATGTTCCCAGTCTCACTGGTTTTGATGTGGGATTTTATTACTAATATTTCTAAAATACTGGTAATAATAAAATTAATAATTTGGTAATTTCCTCCACCAATATTTGCGATTACAGGTAGTTTCAGACAAAAGCTGCCATAATGCAGGAGCTAAGAAAAAAATCAAAGCATAAAAAAAAAAGACTAACGGGAGAAAGAAGGAAAGACTGAAGAACGGAGCAGAAGAGAACAGAAAACAACAACAACAGAGGACAAACATGAGCAGAGACGACAAAAGAGAAGGAAAAGACTCGCTGCTAAGCCGGCGAGTTGGAGGACGACCAGGAGAAGACAACGGAGGAAGATTGGTGAGCAGACAGGGGGATTATGGCTGCTGGCTGCCCCCCATGGCGTGGGGGGTTGTGATGCTGCATGCAGATGAGGTGCCACACAGGCGGCAGCGCTGCCAGGTCCTGGATCTCTCACAGAGCCCTTTCTCCTCCGTGTCCCCCTGGCCTCCCCCGGCCCCAGGCACCCCGCTGGGCTCAACGCTTTACAACCCCAGAGGAGCGCTGCAGCCAGGCATTCAACGCCCGGCCCCGCGCCCCTTCTCATGCTGCCATGGAGTGGCTCATAGCCTCATTCACAAACACAACGGGCGAACACAAACTGGCACTGGAGACAAACTACGCGCAAAGAAACGATGAGAAATGGGTCTCCGTCACCGCCATTCACTCCCAACACAACAGACCCGGGCAAAACACTCGCTAATAACCACACACAGGAAAAAAAAACTGCAGCCAGAGACCCCCAACAATTCTTCGTAAGACTTTGTGTCGGCATCCAGAAGATCTGCTGCCCTCTTTCGGCCGCCCCAAAACCAAGCACCAAATCAGAAACCACGACTAAATCGTTTGTTCTTTATGGCTTACCTTCGGAGGCGGCTTCTTCAGCAGCACCAGCAGAGCTTGTAGCACCAGGTTGGAGAAACGAGGTCCAATCGGAACGTAATCTGAAGAAACAGGAAGTTTACTCGGCTTAAGTCTCACCCAAGCATGTGCAAATAAAAACCTGCAAAACTGCTGAGTGAAGGCAGAGTGCTGAAAAACTGCTGAAATTTGCTGAAACCGAGTTGTTAAGCTAAAATAAACAGAACTCTTGCTAAAACATATGTAACTAGCTAAATGCAAACCGAATCAAAAGGCTAGCTAAAATCTTAAAAGTGTCTAAAGGTAAACCAAAAGTATATGATTCATATCATATCATTGTCTATTGTTAATTGTCCATGGAAAATCTACTGTTGCTGTTGTCATCATTCTTTGTTTGTAGACAGGTCTCTCTTGTAAAAGAGTCCTTGAGGCTCAATGGGATTAACCTGCCTAAATAAAGGTTGAATGAATCATAAAACTAGCTACAGGATAAAAGTATCAAAAGGCTACTTAGACAATATTGTAACAAAAAGCTAACTAAAAGCAGCAAACCACTCGCTAAAATAATCAATCAGCTAGGTAAAATAACATGTTATAACAAAAAGCTAACATCTATAAGTATCGAAAGACTACCGTAGTTAAAAGTATCAAAAGACTAGCTAAAAACTAGTATGAAAAGTCTAGCTAACAGAAAACATAGTCAGCTAAAAGTAGCAAAATAATTGCTAAAGTAGCCAAGGGTCAACTAAAAGGTAAATGTAGCAAAGCTAGATGCCAAAAGTAGTCAAGGACCTGTTAAAAGAAGCAGAACGCTAGCTAAAACATATGTAGCTAAAGGCTAGCTAAATGCAAACCGAATCAAAAGGCTAGCTAAAATCTAAAAGTATATAAAGGCAAATCAAAAGTATCATAGCTAAAGGATCAAAGTATCAAAAGGCTAGCTAAAAGTGTCAAAAGGGCTAGCTAGAAGCTAGTATGAAAAGTCTAGCTAACAGAAAAAAATGATCAAATTGTAGCTTGAAGCTAAAAGTAGCAAAATGATTGCTAAAAGTAGCCAAACACCAACTAAAAGCTAAATGTAGCAAAGCTAGATGCCAAAAGAAGTCAAAGACCTGTTAAAAGAAGCTGAATACTATCTAAAAAAGCTAAGTCTGGTCCTCTGGACATTCAAAAAATAAAACAAAACAAAGCAAAAAAAATGTAGAAACGTTTCGTCTTTCGTCCGAAAGACTTCCTCAGTCTGAGTTGCTGTGTTCAGCTCAGTCTTATAAATAGCACCCTCCCACAGTGTTGCACAACCAGTTGGCTGATGACAGCCTGAAACCAGTTGCTCACATGATCAAGGAGGGCCATCAGCCTAACAATGGATCATTAGCATCCTTGAAAGAGTGACGAAGAGGATGAAGATGTTCACATCCTTGATAGAGAGGAACGATGGTTTGAGAGAGGAGTAAAGGAGGCCATCTTTGTGAAAAGAAACCGTCCATCATTAAACAGAGGTGGAGGCCTCCGGGTTCAACTGTCCCCCTCTTACAATGCTGTTATTGCTAGTATCACTCAGCCCTCTGTGAATAGCAAACAACCATCAGGGTGCTAATGATCCATTGTTAGGCTGATGGCCCTCCTTGATCATGTGAGCAACTGGTTTCAGGCTGTCATCAGCCAACTGGTTGTGCAACACTGTGGGAGGGTGCTATTTATAAGACTGAGCTGAACACAGCAACTCAGACTGAGGAAGTCTTTCGGACGAAAGACGAAACGTTTCTACATTTTTTTTGCTTTGTTTTGTTTTATTTTTTGAATGTCCAGAGGACCAGACTTAGCTTTTTTAGATTTTTCTACCTGGATTATTGAGCATGCATCAGAGTAAGCTGAATACTAGCTAAAACATATATAGCTAAAGGCTAGCTAAATGCAAACTGAATCAAAGGCTAGCTAAAATCTAAACGTATATAAAGGCAAACCAAAAGTATCATAGCTAAAGAATAAAATTAGCAAAAGGCTACTTAAACAATATTAGAACAAAAAGCTAACATCCATATGTATCAAAAGATTACCGGTAGCTAAAAGTGTCAAAAGGGCTAGCTAGAAGCTAGTATGAAAAGTCTGGCTAACAGGAAAAAATATCAAATTGTAGCTTGAAGCTAAAGGTAGAAAAATGATTGCTAAAGTAGCCAAGGGCCAACTAAAAGCTAAATGTAGCTAAGCTAGATGCCAAAAGTAGTCAGAGACCTGTTAAAAGAAGCAGAACGCTAGCTAAAACATATGTAGCTAAAGGCTAGCTAAATGCAAACTGAATCAAAAGGCTAGCTGAAATCTAAAAGTATCTAAAGGCAAACCAAAAGTATCATAGCTAAAGGAAGAAAGTATCAAAAGGCTACTTAGACAATGTTGTAACTAAAAGCTAACTAAAAGCAGCAAACCACTTGCTAAAATAATCAATCAGCTAGGTAAAATAACATGTTATAACAAAAAGCTAACATCTATAAGTATCAAAGGGTTAGCTAAAAGTTAGTATGAAAAGTCTAGCTAACAGAAAAAACAGTCAAATTGTAGTTGGAAGCTAAAAGTAGCCAAAGACCAGTTAAAAGTGGCAGAACAATAACTAAAAGCTAAAAGTGGCACAAGAAGGCCAAATTAGAGCCAGTTTGCTAAAGTAGATTCCAGAGAACAATGTCCTTGAAGGAATTAAAGAAATCTCAATGCATTTCTATGAGAAACATTTTGCTAAATAAAGTTAAATATTTTAAAATAAATAAATAAATAATATAAAAGTTACAAAAACCAAGTCCTAGCGCCTATATCCTGAAAGAGCCAAACATTTTACTGTAAAAATATAAAATAAAAAATGCTAAGCATACTGACACGGTATTATCACAAAATGTAATGTGAATGCCAAATCAGGGTTCAAACAATAAATTGAAACTTTTAGCTGTTTTGTGAGAAAAGAACAAGGTTCTAACCCAACAAGCGTTCGATGTCGTCCACAACCACACAGCTCAGCTGGGATTTGTAGGCGTCTTCAAATATCTGGTAAACAGAAACAAAACATTCAGCATCAAGTATTAAATCAAAACTACCCGGATGTGATAATCATCTAGATTTTAATTTAGATTATTAAAACATTTCATTATTGTTTTTTTTTTAATATTTTGGCCTAAATACTAATAAAATCCATAATAATGGCACTAGATACAAGTTTCGGACACTTTAGTTAATAAGAGTCAAATTAAACTAAAAGGCCGAGGTCAGACTTTACAAAGGGCATTAGCCTGAGGCTCAGAAGACTCTGAATTATTATTATTGTTTTCAATGAATTCATGTTTTCTTAAACAACTGTAAGAGAGCAGATTATCTGTGGTTTAGACTTTATATATTAGATCAAAACTACAAAGTACCGTAGATTCAGCTATGCTCTGAGGACTAGAAACCTTGAAGTTATTGTGCACATAATCAGTATTATTTGTATAAAATTAAAAAAGTTCATTATTATTATTATAATGTAGATTTCGGGGCCCCAGACTCTCCTTAAATCTGGCCCTGAATAAGACCCATTATTGGTCAGTCAGCAGGTTTAAGTCAAGACTGGCCAATAGAAACACATCCCTCACCTTAGGTCCCGCCCCCTCAAGATACTATGTTATATCATCTAATGTAACTTTAATCCATTTCATTGCCTAATAAAGGGGGAAAAAACTGCATACGTAGCTTCCATCTTGGAAATGATCGGCTGCATATCAAACCTTTTTGATGGCTTGGCACTTTGCAATCTCAGAATGTCCGATCATCTTGTCAGGAGAGCAGATCTTGATGAAAGGGAAATGGGACTCTTCTGCGATCTTAGCTGCTAGCGCCGTCTTCCCGCTGCTCGGTGGGCCTGAGGGTGAAGAACGAGTTCGGTTACAGAAGCTGCGGCCGAAGTTTCGTGGATTCGTGAAGCGTGATTGGACCAAGATGTTTTTGTGCCGCACCTTCCAGAAGCACCGACACCAGCGGGGTACGATCGCTGTTCTTCGTCTGCTGAACCAGCAGCTCTCCGTCCTCCAGAACCGCCGACACGGGGTCGCCCCACCGGATTATACCGTTCATGATGTAGCTGGCGTAGTCCTCCTGGTTGGTGCCAAACGCCTGGAGAAGAGGGACAAAAACGTTCAGCGGCTGTTCCTTTAAAACGTATATTCTACGAAATATAAAACAATTCTGAAATATAAAAGTTTAGAAGCAAAATGCACAAAACAATAAAATGACTCAAGTTTAAAAACACAGACGGACTCCTCTGACACCAACAAGTCCTGAAAAAAGAAGCTGAACTTTCTGCAAAAGCTACAAAGTTAGCAACATTTAGCACTTAGCATCTACACTGATTCACTTTAAGACCGTTTACATTTAAATTAACCTCATGGTAAAACAAACAAACAAACAAACAAACAAACAGGTAAAACACCAATAGACAAGAGATGATTTCCAAAACCACTGATAGTTTATAGAATGAAAACAAGACGGAGTGCAGCTCGTTGTTCTTTCTGACAGAAAACGTACCGGTTTGATGTCGTTGTTCAGAGAACCCATGAAGTCGAGTCTGCTGACCTGCAGGTTCTCTGCTGTCTGAACATCCACCTCCACCGTGATGTTGGCCTGCAGCAACAACACAAACACACTATTACACACACAGACAAAACGGACAGCTCACAAAAATACAAGAATCATGCAGAGTGATGATGGATCGCTGAAAATTTCTCAAGAAGATGAAACAGAGTTGGTAAAGTGAAAAGAAGCTAAACCTTAACTGAAAGGAAAAAGGAGCAGAACATAAGCTAAAAGGTAAAAAAAGGAGCTGAACCCTAGCGAAAAGGTAAAAAAAGGAGAAGAACCCTAGCGAAAAGGTTAAAAAAGGAGAAGAACCCTAGCTAAAAGGTTAAAAAAGGAGCAGAACCCTAGCTAAAAGGTAGAAAAGGAGAAGAACCCTAGCTAATAGGGTTCTGCTCATTTTTTACCTAACTAAAAGTTAAAAAAGGAGCAGAACCCTAGATAAAAAGTAAGAAAAGCTAAATACAAACTAAAAAGAAAAAGAACAGAACCCTAGCGAAAAGGTTAATAAAGGAGCAGAACCCTAGCGAAAAGGTTAAAAAAGGAGCAGAACCCTAGCTAAAAGGTTTAAAAAAGGAGCAGAACCCTAGCTAAAAGGTAAAAAAGGAGCAGAACCCTAGCTAAAAGTAAAAAAGGAGCAGAACCCTAGCTAAAAGTAAAAAAGGAGCAGAACCCTAGCTAAAAGGTAGAAAAGGAGAAGAACCCTAGCTAATAGGGTTCTGCTCATTTTTTACCTAACTAAAAGTTAAAAAAGGAGCAGAACCCTAGATAAAAAGTAAGAAAAGCTAAATACAAACTAAAAAGAAAAAGAACAGAACCCTAGCGAAAAGGTTAATAAAGGAGCAGAACCCTAGCGAAAAGGTTAAAAAAGGAGCAGAACCCTAGCTAAAAGGTTTAAAAAAGGAGCAGAACCCTAGCTAAAAGGTAAAAAAGGAGCAGAACCCTAGCTAAAAGTAAAAAAGGAG
>JBBPBX010035219.1:18129-32178 GCA_038048925.1 Garcialebias charrua
CTAACTAAAAGGTAAAAAAGGAGCAGAACCCTAACTAAAAGGTAAAAAAGGAACAGAACCCTAGATAACGAGGTAAAAAAGGAGCATAACCCTAGATAAAAAGTAAGAAAAGCTAAATACAAACTAAAAAGAAAAAGAGCATAACACTAGCTCAAAGTTAAAAAAAGAAGCAGAACTCGAGCTAAAATGTAAAAAAGGAGCAGAACCCTAGCTAAAAGGTTAAAAAAAGGAGAAGAACGCTGGCTAAAAGGTTAAAAAAGGAGCAGAACCCTAGCTAAAAGGTAAAAAAGGAGCAGAACCCTAGCTAAACAGTAAAAAAGGAGCAGAACCCTAGCTAAAAGGTTAAAAAAAGGAGAAGAACCCTGGCTAAAAAGTTAAAAAAGGAGCAGAACCCTAGCTAAAAGGTAAAAAAGGAGCAGAACCCTAGCTAAAAGGTAAAAAAGGAGCAGAACCCTAGCTAAAAGGTAAAAAAAGGAGCAGAACCCTAGCTAAAGGAGCAGAACCCTAGCTAAAAGGTTAAAAAAGGAGAAGAACCCTAGCTAAAAGGTTAAAAAAGGAGCAGAACCCTAGCTAAAAGTAAAAAAGGTGCAGAACCCTAACGAAAAGGTAAAAAAGGAGCAGAACCCTAACTAAAAGGTAAAAAAGGAGCAGAACCCTAGATAACAAGGTAAAAAAGGAGCAGGCCCTAGATAAAAAGTAAGAAAAGCTAAATACAAACTAAAAAGAAAAAGAGCAGAACCCTAGCTCAAAGTTAAAAAAGGAGCAGAACTTGAGCTAAAATGTAAAAAAGGAGCAGAACCCTAGCTAAAAGGTTAAAAAAGGAGCAGAACTCGAGCTAAAAGTTTTAAAAAAGGAGCAGAACCCTAGCTAAAAGGTAAAAAAAGGAGCAGAACCCTAGCTAAAAGGTTAAAAAAGGAGCAGAACCCTAGATAAAAAGGTAAAAAAGGAGCAGAACCCTAGCAAAAAGGTAAAAAAAGGAGAAGAACCCTAGCTAAAATGTATGTAAAGCATAATACAAACTAAAAAGAAAGAGCAGAACCCTAGCAAAAAGGTAAATAAAAGGAGCAGAACCCTAGTTAAAAGGTAAAAAAAAAGCTAAATACTGTACAAGCTAAAAAGAAAAAGAGCAGAACCCTAGCTCAAAAGTAAAAAAAAGGAGCAGAACCCTAGATAAAATGGTAAAAAAGGAGCAGAACCCTAGCTCAAAGGTAAAAAAGGAGCAGAACCCTAGATAAAAAAGGTAAAAAAGGAGCAGAACCCTAGCAAAAAGGTAAAAAAAGGAGAAGAACCCTAGCTAAAATGTATGTAAAGCTAAATACAAACTAAAAAGAAAGAGCAGAACCCTAGCAAAAAGGTAAATAAAAGGAGCAGAACCCTAGTTAAAAGGTAAAAAAAGCTAAATACAAGCTAAAAAGAAAAAGAGCAGAACCCTAGCAAAAAGGTAAATAAAAGGAGCAGAACCCTAGTTAAAAGGTAAAAAAAGCTAAATACAAGCTAAAAAGAAAAAGAGCAGAACCCTAGCTCAAAGGTAAAAAGAGCAGAACACTAGCTAAAAAGGTAAAGAGCAAAACCCTAGCTAAAAGGTCAAAAAAGAGCAGAACATTAGCTAAAAGGAAAAAAATGAGCAGAACACTAGCACAAAGCTTAAAAATATGACAGTTACAAGCTAAAATAAAAGTAGCTAAATTAACTACCAGTATTGTCTGTCTAAGCAGATCTCACTTGTAAATGAGTCTCATAGGCTCAATGTGACTTATCTGTCTAAATAAAGGTTGAATGAATAAACATTCCCTAAAAAATTAAATGTAGCCAAAAAAGTTATGTAATGGAACAGTATGAAATACCTAAAGATGAAAAGGAGCAACAATGTAGCTAAAAACAGGCAAAGGATAATAAAAGGATGGTTAAATGTATCAAATTAGGATATCATTAAGAGATACAAAAAGCTAGCTGAAACAACCAGAAGGCTAGCCAGAAGCTAAAAGCAACTAAAGACTTGCTAAAAACTAAACGTAGGAAAAAAATAAATAAAAAAGTGTAGTAAAGGAAACCGTAGCAGAAGGCTACCTCAAATCTAAAAGTACGTAGACACTAGCTAAAGGCAAAAGGCAGCAATAAGCTAGCTAGAAGCTAAACACAGAAAACGCCTAATTAAAAGCTATACCTAACAAAAGGCCAAATAAAATCTAAAATGACCAAATCAGCTAAAAGCTAATAGAAACAAAAGGCTAGCTAAAACTACCAGAAGGCTAGCTAGAAGCTAAAAGTACCGGTAGCAGAAACAAAAAAAACAATAAGCTGAGAGACAGTTCAACAAAAACAAAGTTTTAAAGACTTAAAGAAATTATGTATTTTTATGGAGAAGATATTTGTAAATAATGTTCTGAAAAGTATAAATGTTATAAAAACCACAAGTCATAGCAGCCATCTCCTGAATGAGCTGAACGTTTTGGCATATACAAAAAAGAGGAAAACAATATTATGAACGCTGGTTTGACATGAACATCAACCTTCTTCTTGTATTTTTTAAAATGTCTTTTCATTAGATTAAACACTGCTCATTTAGACGTTGCAATGTGTCAGAAGACGAGCTTCGCCCTCAGAGGGGAAAGGTCAGACAGAAAGAGGAGAGAAATCCCCTCCGTCAGACGCAAGTCCAGACCATTTCTGTCGTTTATCATCACCCTCTAATATCTGCTGCTGTGAGAGTCTGTGGGGGAGGAACACGTAACAGATCTCATCTGAGCACACGATAAAAACACTTGTGTCAAAATATTACACAGCCTGCCTCAGCTGGGGGGGAGTTTACAGGTGTGTAATAATCAGATGCTGCACTTTCAGGTTCCTCACCAACTCTCCAGATTGTTAAAGGTTAGAAAACGACTAAAGCAGCAGGAGAACATTCTGACCTTGATGTGTCTGTTCATGGCGGTGGACTGTGCAGCCCTGATCAGACCCTCCAGCTCAGCACCGCTGTAGTTCTTCGTCTCCACGGCGAGCTCCTTGATGTCCACGTCGCCCGACAGCAGGTTGTGTTGGCGCATCTTGGCCGTGTGGATGTTGAGGATCTGAATGCGCCCCTTTTCATCCGGTAACCCTGAAGAAAGAACGGCAAAAAAAATTGTACGTTATTTTACCAAACTCAACTTCACTGTCGGCAAGAAAAAAGGTTTTAAGATCAACCCTGTGGCTTCTGAAAAAGGCTCAATGGCTGAAAGTAAAAAAAATGTCAGTGGCTAAAATCTAAAATTTGCCAAACCACAACTAAAAGCTAATCGTTGTAAAACTGTAGATAAAAGCTAAAATTTGGAAACTGCCTTCATAATATTAAAACCCGCAACATCGTAGGTATAAGCTAAATGGAGCAAAACCTCACATAAAAACTTAAATTAGCTGAACTGTAGCAAAAAACTTAAATTTTGCTAAAAGGTAGTTGTAGCAAAATGGTCAATAAAAGTTAAAATGAGCAAAATCATAAAAAAAAAAAAAAGCTTCAATTAGCTAAAGCCTGGGTAAAAACTAGACTTGGCATAACTGTAGCCCAATGTAGCTAAACAGTAGCTAAAAGCTAAATGCAGCATGACTACCGTAACTAAAAGCTAAATATAGCAAAGCAGGAACTAAAAACTAATTGAAGTCAAACTGTTGTTAAAGGCTAAAAATTGCATAACTGTAGTTAAAAGCCACAATTACCGGTAGTACGGTAATACTGTAGCTATAGGCTAATCGTAGCAAAACTGTCAAAAGCTTGAATTAGCAGAAACAAAAGCGTCAATTAGCAAATGCATGGGTAAAAACTAGACTTAGCTAAACAGTAGCTAAAAGCTAAATGCAGCATGACTAAAAGCTAATTAAAGTAAATTTGTTATTAAGGCTAAATTAGCATAACTGTAGTTAAAAACCATAATTAGCAATACTGTAGCTATAAGTTAATTGTAGCAAAACTGTCAATCTAATCTTAAATTAGCAAAAACAAATAAAAGCATCAATTAGCAAAAGCATGGATAAAAACTAGACTTAAAAGCCTAACATGGCTAAAAAGTTGCTAAAAGCTAAATGCATCAGGACTACGGTAACTAAAAGCTAATTGAAGTCAAACTGTGGTTAAAGGCTAAAATTAGCATAACTGTAGTTAAAAGCCATCATTAGCAATACTTTAGCTATGAGCTAATAGTAGCAAAACTGTCAATAAAATATTAAATTAGCAGAAACAAAAGCTTCAATGAGCAAAAGCATAGGTAAAAATTAGACTTAGCTAAGCAGTAGCTAAAAATTTAATATAACACAGCAGGAACTAAAAACTATTTGAAGTCAAACTGTTATTAAAGGCTAAAATTAGCATAACTGTAGTTAAAAGCCATAATTAGCAATACTATAGCTATAAGCTAATTGTAGCAAAACTGTCAATAAATGCTTGAATGAGCAAAAACAAATAAAAGCTTCAATCAGCAAAAGCATGGGTAAAAACTAGACTTTAAAGCCTAACATAGCTAAAAAGTTGCTAAAAGCTAAATGCATCATGACTAAAAGCTAATTGAAGTCAAACTGTTGTTAAAGGCTAAAATTAGCATAACTGTAGTTAAAAGCCATAATTAGCAATACTGTAGGTAGCAAAACTGTCAAAAAAAAAGCTTGAATTAGCAAAAACAAATAAAAGTTTCAATTAGCAAAAGCATGGATAAAAACTAGATTTAGCTGAACAGTAGCTAAAAGCTAAATGCAGCATGACTAAAAGGTGAAGTAAAATTGTTGCTAAAGGCTAAAATTAGCACAACTGTGGTTAAAAGCCATAATTAGCAATACTGTAGCTATAAGCTAAATGTAGCAAAGTCATATCTATAAGCTAATTGTAGCAAAACCGTCAACAGAAGTTTAAAATAGCAAAAAAAAAAAATTTTTTTAAATTAACACAAATATAAGTAAAAGCTACCATTAGTAAAACTGTAGGAAAATGTCAGCAAGTTGTAACTAAAAGCTTAATTGGCTAAATCGTAGCTAAAAACTGAAATGATCATAACAGCTAAAATTTGCAGATTGTAGCTAAAAATTGAAAAGAGCACAAGACAAAAATAAACTACACTAAAGTAGATGTCAGAAAATAAGGTTTTTTGAAGAAATTGACAAGCCATAGATATCATATATAGAACACTAGATACCCCATGGACTGCTCTCGCCTATTGGAGCCGACGAGATTTCAGGCGGCCATCTTGAAGATGTCGTCCGCTCCACTCAGCCTTATGGCACAATAAAGTATCAGCGCATTTAATCAATCATAACACGCTGAATAGTAATCCTATTGTCGCATATTTAAATTTTAGGCATACAGCTATTAAAACTGCATTATAGGAACGTATAGTTTAGCATATTTAAATAATTTAGGTGGAATACAATACTTTAATGTATGACATGTTTAGCAAGATACAACCAAAGATGCAATTTATTCACACACAAATTATGTATACATATTCAGATACTGTAATAATACATATATATTCAGATAAGCATATATATAGCTATATAAATATATACTGTATATACATAACTATGTATATACTGTATCTATATATATAAAACATACATATACTGTATATATATATATATAATATATATATATAATATATATACTGTATATATGTATATATTTATATATTAGATATACAGTATATATATGTATATAATATATATATACACACACATNAAGCACATCAGATTATAATTTTATTAATTTTGTGCCTACTGAATTTTGCAACTTTTTGAAATTTTGGCTTTTTCACCTTGGTGAGAAACAACACCAGTATTGGTGAGAAAGTATTTTTAAGCTAGAATTAATGCACAAAATTGTACTGAGAGCACATGGCAAAGGCTTAACAGATGACAGCTATGACATCAGATCTTATTTTCCATGACTGTAGCTCTTATCTTTAACATATTCTACTGCTGAAAATTTTCTCAATAGCTGTAAATTAAATAACAACAAACAAACAAAAAAAAAAACCATCATGTTATTAATTCAAAGAACAGTGCTAATTGTTAAAAGAACATTTCATACTTGTGAAAAACCTTTTATGAATTCTGATGTGGGTATTTGGGCAGATGTGAGTGAGCATGTGTCTGTGTGTGTTTCTGGGATTGTGCATGCTCTTGATTACGAGAGCTTTTGGCAAGCTGAGATCGGCTTGTGGTTTGAGTCTGCACAAATCACGAGCCACAAGGTTATATAAACTGTATGTTCTGTTTGCTCTGGGCCACAACTCCTGCAGAACCACTGACCTCTGCTGGACCTGTGGTCTGCTATATGGCATCTAATCCTGTTATTTTCTTTCTTATTTTATTTATGTCTCATCTTAAGAGGTTAAGAAAAAGCCCCAAAAGACAGTTGGTTTGTTAAATTTTTGATAATATCATCTTCTCAGATAATCCATCTCATAGCAATGCAACAAAAGTGACCTTGATGATCGCATGTTTTTCCCCAATGCTATCGATCACTTTTACAAGAAAAGTTAAGCAAATACATGTTCACAGTACAATGTTCTTCCTTAGTCCACAGCAATAATGTTATAACCATAAATGTGCACATTTATGCTTGAAATGGAAAAAGATAAACGTGTTTTAAATGATTTTACACACATACATGCACTTAAAAAACTTTGACTAAAGTATCACATAAAGTGGAAATTCAGGTTGTAAGAACACTGTTGCAGACTAAAGGATTTCCTCTGGCTGTGAAACATTCTGTCTATCATAGCACAGAAAACTTCAACCAGAAAACTGGAGGTTATGCACCATAACCAATGTTCCCTGAAGGAAGGGAAAAAGGTGCAACATATGATATATGGGAATTGCGCCCCCGTGTTGTTCACCTGAAGCATTACAATCACACCTTTTAAGGCAAGTGAGCATCAGCGTCACCAGGGGGCCCTGCCCCCATGGTATAAAAGACGGTGATGTCTCACGTTCGGTCTCAACATGCACTTCAACGAGCTAGGGCATTGGAGGGGCAAATATGTGTTGCAACTTGTTCCCTTCCTTCAGGGAACATTGGTTATGGTGCATAACCTCCAGTTCCCTTATCAGTCAATCCACTGCGGTGCAACATATTCATTCATTCATTCAACCTTTATTTATACAGGCTAGCCTCGTTGAGTCACGGGGACTCATTTACAAGAGGGACCTGTCTCACTCACACCAAACAACCATCCACTCTCACACTCACACCTAGGGTCAATTTAGAGTCACCAATCAGCCTAACAAGCATGTTTTTTGGTCTGTGGGAGGAAACCGGAGTACCCGGAGGAAACCCACGCATGCACGGGGAGAACATGCAAACTCCACCCAGAAAGGCCCCGGACCGGGATTTGAACCGGCAACCTTCTCGCTGAGAGGCAGCAGCTCTACCAGTTGTGCCACCGTGCTGCCCCATATGATACATGGGAACATACTACATGCCCTGGAAATGCATGCTTTTGCGAACTTTAGCCTCAATCAGTCAGGCGTTAACACGTTTACTTCTCCTTAGTGGAGAGCACAGCCTGTGTGACGTCACTAGTTGTAACATCCAGGTTGTAGTGTTTAATAAACGTGTTTGGAGATGCTCAGTAAGTAGCTGCACAGATGTCAGCTATTGAAACACCTCTAAATAGGGCCCAGGAAGTGGCTAGGCCTCAAGTTGAATGAGCATGTACCCCACTGGGTACCTGCTGACCCTTGCTGCTGTATGCTTTAGAAATTGACTCTGTCACCCAGTGGGAGAGGTGCTGTTTTGACAAGTTTCTGCCTGTAGCAGGCTTAACAAGGCATATGAACAGCTGGTTTGTTTTACGCCAACTGCTGGTTCTCTCCATATAAGTGCTTAGGGCCCGCACAGGGCAGAGCGCCTTTAAATGCCTCTGTTCTGCATTCAGAACAGGAGGAGGAGGAAAAGCAGACAGTTCAAAGCCCAGACTTTTGTCATTTAAAGTTGGGACTGTTGGCACATATGCAAGGTTTGGACGCAGTGTGACCTTTGACCCATCCTGAACAAACTGAGTGCACAGGTGATGGACTGACAGTGCATGCAGGTCACCCACATGCTTTGCCGAGCATAGAGCTGAGCAGGGTGGTCTTGTAAGACAGCGAGTCAATCTTAATGCTCTGTAGTGGCTCGAATGGTGGGCCACAGAGGGTGTCCAGCACGAGAGTCAGGTCCCACTGTGGGGCTAAAACTCTGCTCGGATGCCTTTTTCTCAGCACGACGCCCTTCATGAACTGGATCATGAGAGGGTGGCCCCCGGGTGATTTATCCCCCCATCTCGCATGGCATACTGAAACAACAGATAATAAGACTTTAATAGTGGAAAAGGAGCTTTTGGCCCTTCTCCAACAGGTCTTGCAGGAACGTGAGAAACTGTGCTATATCACAGGAATATGGGGTAATAATAATAATAATAATAATAATAATAATAATAATAATAATAATGAATTCAATTTATAACGCACTTTTCATTAATGAAAATCTCAAAGTGCTACAAAGTGCAACAGAATTAAATGTCAATAAAACAAGTAATAAAACAAGTAAAATCAATAACAGTATCAACTAAGATCAAAAGTAGAATCATGAGGAGGTAGAGTATGCTCGGTTGAAAAGAAAGGTCTTCAAGCCGCTCTTAAAGTCAACCACAGACTGTGGGGCTCTCAGACAGTCAGGAAGAGAGTTCCACAGGCGGGGGGCAGCCACACTGAAAGCCCGGTCTCCCATGGTCCTTAATTTGGTTCTCGGAATGTGAAGGAGATTACTGTTCTGTGACCGCAGCGACCGGGTGGATGAGTATGGAATAAGAATATCCTTCAGATAATCTGGTGAAGCTCCATGTAAGCATTGATGTGTAATGAGAGTAGTTTTGTACTGAATTCTGTAGGTGACAGGAAGCCAATGAAGGTTATGGAGAATGGGCGTAATATGTTCAAATTTACGAACTCGCAACAAGATCCTTTTTGCACTGTTTTGAATATATTGAAGTTTCTGAAGGATTTTGCCAGGGATTCCAATAAACAGGGAGTTGCAGTAGTCAAGCCTGGATGAGACAAAAGCATGGACGAGCATGCTATGCTAATATTCCTCTCTAGACACCAGATCTCAAAAACACGCCATTTTCGTGCATAAAGTGTTCGAGTTGACTCTGCATGAGTGCCCTGTATCGTGTTTATCACACTAATAGGTAGGCTAGAGGCTAACAGCCGGTTCCTTTCAGCGGTCAGACTCAAAATTCCCAGAGGCCCCGGCAAGTGAGCCATACTTGCCCATGGGCCTGTGTCAGGAGGTCTCTGTGCCATGGTGTTCCTGCTAGCAGTGAAATAACTTCTGCAAACCAGGCCTTCTTTGGCCACTTTGGGGCCACCAGAATCAACGAGAGGGTACCCTTACGCACACACTCCAGTGTCGCTTGGATCAAAGCAACAGATGGGAACGCATAATAAAGCCTTGTTTCTGGCCAATCATGCGCAAACGCGTCGAGCGCCAGTGGAACGTTCACGTCCAGTATGGAGTGAAATGTAGCAAGGTGGGCATTGTCCTTGGACGCGAAGAGATCAACGTCTGCTTTCCCGTATCGTGTCCATATCTGGTCCACGATACGTAGGTGAAAACGCCACTCCAAGGGGAGGGGTGCACCTCTTGAGAGAACGTCTGCCCCGTAGTTCAGGTTCCCCGGTAGATGTGTCGCTCTGAGTGACAATACCCATGAGCTGCACCATTTCAAAAGTTTTTGGGTCCCCCCTTCTCTGCTGACGTGCGTGATTACGCACTTGTTGTCCGATCTTATCAAAACATGTTGATATGTGATCAGACCCTTCCTACAGAAGCATTTCAGCAACAGAAACATAGCCATCAGCTCCAGTTGGTTAATGTGGAGCTGAGACTCCTGCTGGGACCACATACCTCTTGCATGTTGGTTCCGGCAAAGAACCTCCCACCCAGACTTTGGGACGTCTGTCATCACTAGAGCTCAAGATAACACTCTGCCCATTGGAACACCCCTACTGAGTGCAGCAGCGTTTCTCCATGGCTGCAGGGCTTTCAGACAGTCTGAGTTTACTCTGATCCCCCCCCTTTGTAGCGGGGGATGAGCTACTGCTGTCTGTGCACCCAAATCTGAAAAGGGCGCATTTTCAATACGCCCTGATGAATTGATGCAATTCATGCTGCCATGAGACCCAAAAGACATTGACAAAGCCTGATTGTCACAGTTTTGTCTAGTTGGAAATAGGCCAAGCAGAGCTGGAGGTCTGATATTCGCTTTTCTGACAGTCTCGCTCTGTACAGAACAGAGTTCAGCTTCAATCCTAGGAAAACAATGTCCTAGGATGGGGACAGCTGACTTTTCTCTGAGTTTATCACAAAACCTATGGATTGTAGGTGTGATCTCACTCGATTTGTGTGTAATCGTGCCTGCTCCTTGGAACCCACTAAGATTAATAGATCGTCTAAATAGTCCAAAACTCTGATGACCTGGCTCTTCATGGGAGCTAGGGCAGCTTCTTTCGTAAATACCCTCGGGGCAGCTGAAAGGCCAAAAGGGAGGACTTGATATCCGTACGTGACGTTCTTGAACGCAAAAGGTAGGAATTTTCAGTGGTTTGGCAGGATGCTAATATGGAAATATGTATCCCACAGGTCCACACTGCAAAAGTAGTTGCTTGGGCATACAGAATGAATCATCTGACGCATTGTCAACATTTTGAACTTGAACAATCTCAGTCGTTTGTTCAAAAGATCCAAGATGGCGGCGCGAGCAAACGCTACGACTTATCTCTCTCCTGACTACACTGTGTTTTCGTCTTTTTTGTCCTTCATGTTGCAATGTGATGGCACGTCTTCATCATGTCTACGTGTTCAAGAACGCAAGTATAGCTGTGAGTTCCTGCTTGATGTCGGAAAAAACGTTAATTTGGGAATAAACAGCGAGCTCGAGGAGAAGCTACGTGACAATGGCCTGCTCTGGAAGCCAGCACCGAGCCTCCCTTCATCGCGCCTGCAGTGGAAGCGCCACAAGCGGCGTGACAGGAAGCAGAAGCGGGGTAAGCGCGGAGGTATCGGAGCTAGACTAGCAGCTAGCCTACACAAGCCGGCTATTCCATCCATGGTTTTGACTAACGTACGCGCCTTGCACAATAAACTGGATTATATACGCCTGCTACGAACAACACAAAAGACTGTGAGAGACTGTTGTATGTTTGTATTCACGGAAACGTGGCTTAACAACAACGTTCCGGACCATGCTATTCAGCTCGAGTGGCTAACATGCTACAGAGCGGATAGAGCTCTCATCGAGGGAGGTAAGACAAGTGGAGGTGGGCTCTGTGTTTACATCAACAATGCATGATGTCTGGGTGTTGCTATGGCCTACAAACACTGCTCACCTTTAGTGGAGTTTATGACTATTAAATGCAGACCTTTCTATTTACAGAGGGAATTTACAGCTGTTGTGATCGTTGCTGTATATATTCCTCCAAGCTCCAGCTGCAAAATTAGAGGTGAGACACTGAATGAACTATATCTGCACATCAGTGAGCAGCAAACAGCCCACCCTGATGCTTTTCTCATGGCTGGTGATTTCAACCAAGCATATTTAAAGAGTGTATTTCCAAAAACATACAGAAACATAAACTTTCCAACAAGAGGCAAAAATACACTGGACCAAGTTTACACTACCATGAAATGAGCTTACAAGGCCCTCTCCCTCCCCAACATCGATGCTTCTGATTATATCTGTGTTATGCTAAAGCTAGCATACAGGTCACTGGTGAAAGTCACAAAACCAGTCCACAAGCAGATACGAGTGTGGCCAGAGTGGTCTTCAGAGGCACTCCAGGACAGTTTTGACACCACAGATTGGAGTATGTTCAAAGAAGCTGCTACCACAAACAACAACACATGTCTCCAGGAGTACTCAGACACTTTACAGTATGTTCATACATCACCAAGTGCATTGATGATGTAACCAACCTCAAGACCATCACTGTTAAGGCAAATCAGAAGCCATGACTGACAGCAGAGGTTTACAGACTCCTGAGAGCCAGGAATGCTGCCTTCACAGCGGGAGATCAGGTGGGCCTGAGGGCAGCCAGAAACAATCTGTCCCGGGGTATCAGAAAGGCCAAGAAGCAGTATTCCAGGAAAATAGTTCACCGCTTCAAGGACAGCAAGGGCACACAGAGTCTGTGGCAGGGAAGACAGAACATCACCAACTACAAACCATCCCCCCAGACATGTGACAGCACAACCTCTACGCTGAATAAACTGAATTACTTCTTTGCTCGGTTTGAGGCATGTAACAGCACACCTGCACAAAAAACTCACTGCCTCTCCTGATGACCAGGAGCTGGCGCTGTCTCCAGACAGCGTAAGGTGATCATTCATCAAGATCAACGCCCGGAAAGCTTCTGGTCCTGACAACATACCTGGTCGTGTGCTGAAGGATTGTGCAAGGGAACTTGCAGTGGTGTTCACGGACATCTTTAACATCTCACTGAGTCAGGCCATCGTCCCCACCTCTTTCAAAGCCACCACCATTGTCCCGGTCCCAAATAAGGCAACGCCCTCCTGCCTCAATGACTATCGTCCAGTAGCACTCACCCCGATCCTGATGAAGTGCGTCGAACGGCTAGTCATGAAAAGCATCCCATCTGTCTTCCCTGCCTCCCTGGATCCCTTCCAATTTGCATATCGGTCTAATCGCTCAACCGACGATGCCATCTCCTCTGCCCTCCACATAGCTCTCACACATCTGGACACGAAAGACTCTTATGTTAAAATGCTGTTCATCGACTTTAGCTCGGCATTCAACACCATCATCCCCCAACAGCTCATCCTTAAACTGGACAGTCTTGGGATGAACACCTCAATGTTTAACTGGTTGCTAGACTTCTTGACCGAGAGACCACAAGTAGTACGGGTCGGGAGTAACACACCCAGCACCATCACATTGAATACAAGGGCCCCACAAGGATGTGTGCTGAGCCCCCTTCTATTCACCCTGCTAACTCACGACTGCACACCATCATACAGCTCCAACCACTTCATCAAGTTTGCGGACGACACAACAGTGGTGGGTCTCATCAGCAACAACGATGAAACGGACTACAGGAACGAGGTGAGCCGCCTGGCCTTGTGGTACGGACACAATAATCTCACTCTCAACGTGGCGAAGGCAAAGGAGATTGTTGTGGACTTCAGGAAGAGGGATGCACAACATGCCTCTCTGACCATCAACAACACCACAGTGGAGAGAGTGGACAGCACCAAGTTCCTGGGTGTGCACGTCTCAGAGGACCTGTCCTGGAGCAGGAACACTGCATCACTGGCCAAGAAGGCTCACGAGCGCCTCTACTTTCTCCGCAAGCTGAAAAGGGCTGGAGCTCCAACCCCCATCATGTGCACCTTCTACAGGGGTGCCATAGAAAGTGTCCTGACCAGCTGCATCATGGTGTGGTTTGGTACATGTACTGCATCCTGCCGCAAGAGCCTCCAACGCATCGTGAGAGTAGCTAAGAAGATTGTCGTCACCTCCTTCCCCTCACTATAGGACTTACACAACAACCGCCTCACTCGGAAAGCCCTCTGCATGGCAGGTGATCCCACACCCACTACACAGCTGCTTCAGCCTGCTGCCATCAGGGAGGAGACTGAGGAGTCTCCAGGCTCGAACCAGCCGACTGAGTGACAGCTCTGTTCAACAGGCAGTCAGGATGCTTAACTCTCTACCTGCTCTGCCTTCCCTCCCACTTGTATTGCCTTAACACTAAAAACTTTCACACATTACCATACAACACAAAGATTTTAACACTGGACTCTGTGTCATAAAAAACGGGTTATTCACTCAACTCACGGTCATGTGCTCATTCAGTTTGCACTACTTCTTATATTTGCACTAATGTTTGTATTACATTACTGCCTATAGTCATACTACTGTTTACATTCACTGTTTAAATTTATTACTACTGTTTACATTCATTACTACTGTTTACATTTACACAATTTTTTACATCTACACTGCTGATATATATATACACACA
>JBBPBX010035220.1:0-32178 GCA_038048925.1 Garcialebias charrua
GGTCTGGTCCATCCCAACCACACCGGGAAGTACAGTTTCCAGTCTCAGCGCCAATGTCTTTGCCAAAATTTTAAAATCTACATTAAGTAAACTTATCGGACGATAAGAGGAGCAGAGTAAGGGATCCTTGCCTTTTTTTTCCAATAAGGTGATAACTGCCTGATTAAGAGTCTGAGGGAGATGCCCAGAGGCTATAGACTCGTTGTATACTTCCAAGAGCAGAGAGGAAATCTTGTCCCAAAATGTTTTGTAAAATTCACAGGGAAAGCCATCCGGGCCAGGGCATTTCCCCCCTTGCAGAGCCATGACTGCTTTGGAAAGTTCGGAAACCACAATGGGCCTCTCAAGGTTGTCAGCCACATCCCGACCAATGGCAGGTATCTCCAAGGCGTCAAAGAACTCATCATAGTCAGCTATAGAAGGGGAACATTCTGAAGAATATAATATCTTGTAAAAATCTTTAAAAGCCATGTTAACTTCTGTTGGGTTCGTTGTGACTCCTTGATCCGTTTGAATTTGAGAAATGAGGCGTGAATCTGACCGACGGCGAATCTGATGAGCAAGGAGTTTGCCAGCTTTATCCCCATGTTCGTAAAATTGGGCACCGGACTTAAGTAACATCTCGGTAGTGTGTTGAGTCATAAGTACATCAAACTCCGCTTGTATCATAAGTCGGTCCCTGTACAAAACAGGGGAGGGGGATATTGCATATAAATCATCGATTTGGGATATTTGGTGTGTTAGCACTTCAATTTTCTCTTTTCGTAGTTTATTTTCGTGTTTGGCGTAGGAAATAATTTCTCCTCTAATAAAGGCTTTGAGTGTCTCCCAGAGCAAAGAAGCGGATATCTCGGGACTCCTGTTAGTTTCTAAAAAGAAATCTATTTGTTTTGCCACAAAGGATATAAACCTGTCATCAGCTAATAAACGGGTGTTGAGCCTCCACGGTGCTCGTTCAACCGGATGAGAACCAAATCTGATACTTATAGTAACCGGGGCATGATCTGATAAAACGATGGCATCGTATCTGCATCCAGTGAGACAGGACAGCAGTCTGTCATCAACCAGGAACAGGTCAATACGCGTAAAGGTGTGATGGACAGGGGAGAAGAAGGAGAAAACTTTTTGAGCGGGGTGCAGGAACCGCCAGGCGTCATGTACTTTAAACTCTGACATAAAGGAGTTAATAACCTTAGAAGAGCGCGAGGGTGTGACTGTATTAGTGGATGAACGGTCCAGTTGGGGATTAAGCCAGCAGTTGAAGTCGCCTCCCAGTATAAGTCTATAAGAGGACATATCGGGAAGTAGTTGAAAGATGTGTTTAAAAAAATTTTCATTGTCACAATTGGGGGCATAAATATTGACCAAAGCTACCGGAGTGTTGTGGATGGTGCCCGTGATGATGACATATCTGCCACAGGGGTCGGAAATAGTTTGAGAGTGTACATAAGGGATTGATTTATTTATAAGAATGGCTACTCCTCTAGATTTAGTGTTGAAGGAGGAATGGAATACCTGGCCAGACCAGCTACGTTTAATTTTCAGGTGATCTCTATTCCTAAGGTGCGTCTCCTGTAGGAATGCTATGTGTGTCCCCAAACGTCGCACATGATGTAACACCTTACTGCGCTTCTGAGGATTATTGAGCCCCCTGCAATTAAAGCTAGTAAAACAAATCTCTTGTCCTACCGTTGCAGCAGAAGTTGAATGAGACTCAGCCATAGGTCAGCACGGAGCAGGAAGA
This sequence comes from Garcialebias charrua, assembly GCA_038048925.1. Taxonomy (NCBI): domain Eukaryota; kingdom Metazoa; phylum Chordata; class Actinopteri; order Cyprinodontiformes; family Rivulidae; genus Garcialebias; species Garcialebias charrua. The sequence continues at coordinate 1,745 of JBBPBX010035220.1, forward strand.
AGAGAGGAAAAGACAGGACTGCCTTCGGACGCCTGAAAAGGGGAGGGAGAGGAAAAAAAAAAAAAAAATTAAACAATGTACCCATCCATACAAACCAAAGATCCCCCCAACCCAGCCCCATCGCCAAGGCATCCCCCCACTCGGGATATACGAGGCCCCACCACCCACAGCCCACCCATTCCCACCCCCCTCGCAGAGGCATCCCCCCAAACGGGATGCGCGAGAACCCACAAAAAACATCAAAAGAGAAACTACCAGCACACAGTCCAGTAAGGACTGAAAGGAGGAGTAGCGAGAGCAGTGTTAGCCACCAACGCCCTCTCCTGGAACATAATGTAGATAACAGTGTGTAAAATTCAAAAGCACCCCAAGACCTGGGGAAACCTGACAACTTTTGGAGTCATAAAACCAAAGTCCTGTTTAATATGCCCTGAGAAAAAACTAAAATACAAGCAGACCCATAAAAGTCTGCTAGAATAATATCAAAAACATAAGTAAGAGAGAATTAGCAGATTAACTATCTGTTAATGAAAAAATTAAGGAGGAAGAAGAAAAAAAATAAAAATAAAAATACAATGAAGTAATTAATGAATAAAATAAACCATTGGGAAACCTGACAAATTTTTGGAGTCATAAAACCAGAGTCCTATTTTATATGTCATGAGAAGAAACTAAAATACAAGCAGGCCCATAAAAATCCGCTAGAATAATATCAACAACATAAGTAAGAAATAGCAACTAAACTGTCTGTTTATGAGAAGAAAAGAAAATTAAGAAAAAAGTAAGTAATAATAGTAATAATAACAATAATAATAATAATAATTAAACATAAATAATAATAATAATAATAAATGATATTAAGAAAAGAAAAGCTGGGGAAACCTGACAAATTTGGAGTCGTAAAAAGAGACCTAAGTTAGAGATGGCAAATTAACTGTCTGTTTGTGAGAAATAAATAAAAAAAATTAAGCATAAATAGAAGAAATATAAATTTAAAAAAAGGAGGAATGATAAGTGTCTGAGATGGAAAGCACTTTAGACTGTAATTTCAACGTCCAGAGTCGTGTACTGTAAACAGTAACATAATCTATCATGCTTGTCTTCGGCACTGGGCCCAGAGAACTCAAGTCACAAGAGTCACAATGTGATCGGATAATCACACCATAGCTATACGTCCGGAGCTACACCATGGCTGGGTCGACCACATTTTTAAGGTTCTTTTTGACAAAGTCTGCAGCCAACACTGGATCCTCGAATTTGTGAACCTGGCCACCTGGGAGTGTAATTTGCAGTATAGCAGGATAGAGAAGACCAAATTTGACTCCAGGGCAGGAGTGCAGCTCCTTCTTCACCGCCATGAACGTCGAGCGCTTTTTAGCCACCGCGGGCGGGTAGTCCGGGAAGATGAAAACACGTTTCCCCTCAAAGAGCAAAGGCGACGACTCCCGGGCCCTTCGCAGAATCTCATTTCGCTCCTGGTACAGGGCAATTCGAACTATGAGCGGGCGCGGTAGGCCCCCCTCCGCCCTCCCGGTCCGCATGGCGCGCTGGGCCCGGTCGACAGCGGGTTCGGCCTCCAGGCCGAGCAGGTCCCGAAGCAGCGTCGACACAAACTTCGTAGGATGTTGGCTCTCGGAGCCCTCCGGAACCCCCACGAGGCGAATGTTATTTATTCTGAAACGACCCTCCCAGTCCTCACATTTTTTAGACAGCGTGTTCACCGTTGTATTTAGCGAGGTGATACGGGTCTCAATGGCGGTTAGCTTCCCGTCATGCTCATTAGCTGCCCGCTCCAAGTTAGCGATATTAGCTTCAGCCGAGGCCAGCTTAGTCCCAAACTCCGTCATAACAGCCGCAACCTCCTTCTTAATCATAGCCGAAATCATAATCTCAAACCTGTCGATGAGTTCATTGCGTAGGTTGTCGACCATTTCCTGAATCTTGGCTAGCAGCGTGCTATCACTAGCATCAGGCCCCACCGCAGCCACGAGCCCGGCTCCGCCACGAGTCGTTTTGTCGTGTTTCCCCATGTATATCTCCGGCAATCACACTTTGGGCATCGGGTATGCGTATTCCTTCAATAAAAGTTCAGTTTACTCCAGAGGAAGGATATTAGGAGGTGCAAAAGAATATATTACACATATGTTCCGGAGGAGCCGAAGCAACGCACGTCTTACGCCATTAGCGCTCCACAGCGCCCCCCTTTCTATTTTTATTTTAATCAATAATGATTATTTTTGGTATTTGAAGAATGTGCCTTTGGTGCCACAGAAGTCACAACTCTCTAAATAAATGTTAAATTATATAAAATAAAATAAAAACGAGCTACGGTCAGGCACATTTTTATCTTTCCCAAAGGTCAGAGCTGGCTTTAGCTGCTGCTCTTTTTACATTATTTTAAAATATAAGGCTGAGCCTAAAGGGAGAAACAAATCTGTTGCATTTAATAGATTTTAAATGTTTTTGTTGCAGAGCACAGAGCAGAGTTTATGTATCATCAGTAAAAAAAATAAAAAAGGTTGTTTAAGTCTCTTATCGATGTCAGGTATTCAAACTTTATTGATGCAACCTTCAGAACCAAAACATTTTATTTCCTCAGTTTTTGCGTTTTATTTATAAATACTAACATATTCTTTTTTTTTCATTCTTCTTTTTGTTGCATGCTTTTATTACATAGTCGTCTTGTTATCGCCCGCTGCAATGAAAGGCGGGTAATCATGTATTTGGTTGTGACTGTTGGCTATATGTTAGCAAAATATCTCATGAACCAACAGACAGATGTTATTGAATCCTCAGAAAGTAATCATTGGATGAACATCGCCAACTGATTAATTTTTGGAGTCAATCTGATTCAAGACGGCCGCTAGTGTTGATCAACTTTATTAAACACAAAAATGGATTCCAGATCAGTCAGTTTTACAGAAACTGAGCGAAGATTTGATGCGTTAATACTTGAGAGTCATTCCATGCATATACTGTAAGCACTCAGAAGTTTAAAATTTTTTACTTTTAATTGTGGGAGTTAATCTGTTAGAAAAATATCTCGTGAACCACTGGAGGGATTTTATTGAAGCACCTAAAGCAGGGGTGTCCAGATGTTTTTATTATGCAAGCTACTTTTAAATTGACCAGGTCAAAGTGATCTACTATCAGGCCGTCGTTACACGAGAGCAGCCTCTGGAAACGTTTGTGTTTTTTCAATGTTTATTGGGGAAACAAGAAATTAGCGTGTTTACATGAAAACGCTGTAGTTTCCATTTCATTTGGGTTGCCAGATAAGAAATTATGAACTATAGTACTGTCGCTTTAAAATGATAGTATTTTGACCTAAACTGTCATATGTGCTGAGTAAAGGTAATCTAAGGTGAGCTGTGTGTTGTGTTTGTTGAACGTGTGCACAGAAAAGGAGGGGGTAAATAAGACGTTTTACATTTATCTGGCAACCGTGACTCAGCTGCATTCAATGTGCATGCAGCGTCGGCATGACAGTTACGTCCAAACTGCTGAATACACTCAACATCTCTTTGGACCTAGGATGTTGTTGGTTTTGATCCTACATGGTGAAAAAGAGTGAGCAGCACAAAAACACTCTACTGTTGTTTGTACAGGAAAACTTTTGACTGTAGCCGCCTGTAGTGACTTCACACTCGTTGGGCATTTCACACGAAAATCTCCACTCTGCCTGTATGTCAATCAAGTGACAAATTTCATATTGAGGATATATGATAGGCTGACGTTCTGTTTAATGCCATATGATCTACCCATAATACCTTTGCGATCGACTAGTAGCTCGTGGTCGACGTATTGGGCACCCCTGACTTAAAGTATTTACTAAATGTAGATCTACAGCTTCTGCTCTTGTGGATTAATTTGACTCAACAAAGCCCAACTGTTCTTGTAGTAAAAATTAAAAAAAGTATACTGTATACACAGTATAATGTGGCTTTTAGTTTTCAGGCTGCCAGTGATTTCTGCCACTTCCTCTCCACCACTGATGGTGTTTCTGAGGCTCATTACAAGCTGAGCAGGATGAAGCCCGACTGTGATGAATTCTCCCCGAGTCCATTCATCCGCTGTGCTTTGTTTCCCTCCAGCTGACAGCTCGCCTCGACGTGTTGGACTTGAGCTTCGCAGCCTCGTCGAGCTTCGCAGACAACACACCGCCGTTCTCTCCGGAGAAGTCGGCCTCTTACGCTCAGGCCAGTTTGACGGGTCACATCCCGGCCATTAGCGCCATCCTAAGCTGCTCGGATCAATACTTGGCCCGGCAGCCGAGCCCAGAAGAGCCAGCGGAGCGCTCAGCCTCGTACAGCCCGTTTGCCGAGATGGGAGGCAGCGCCGCCGTCCAGGAGGCCAATCAGTGCCAGACGGAATCTGCCGTTTCATTTGGAGATACTGGAAATACATTGAAGGTAAACACTTGGTGGTTTAATTTGACAAGTTGTGGACAAAAAGTGAACTTAAATAAATCATTCTCTGTCAGAACTTGTCAGAACTCGGCTACGCAACATTAAGAACGTTTGTTTTCAATTTAATTCTCACGGTCGAATCACTAAACCCACATGTGTCTCAGAGACGCAAGCCCGGTTTTGGAATCTGCTCAAGTGTTTTTAATTTACCGCGGTGAATAAACTTGTTGAATTATCGCCTTCAAGGACGCCGGCGTGAAAGAATCTGCCGGAGACGGCGACAAAGCGGCGCTGACCCCCGGGAGCAGCTTCGAAAGGACTATCACAGTTGTCAAGGGCAACTGCAGCCTTGGTTTGTGTTTGTACCTTCACTTCCTTTTTAATAAATATATTTGTTCTTTTTTGTTTATTTTGCTCTCATCCTCCGCAGGAGAGGTAATGAGCCTTCAGGGTTTGAAAGGGGCATTTGGCTTTTTACTTTTGTCTTCGGTTTTCTAAAACTCTCACTTTTGAGGCAAAATAATCAAAGCAATTCGTGGTATTTTTCCACTCAAAGGGTAAATCTTTTGCGATACAAAAGATTTGCATTTCAAAAACTCGCCCAAGGGGCTGCTGCTGGCATAGAAAATACAAAGTTTGAACTTCTAAAACAAATAGGTGTTTAAAATTCTTTTCTAGCGCTTAGAGAGTGTTCACGCAGGGAGCTGTTGTTGTCGGCAGCCATGTTGTGACTGCTAACGTGAGCTATAGCTCCACTTAGCTCTGTGCAGCTTACGGGCGCCTGGCTAGTTAATGGTTTTTCAAAAGCACAGAGTCGAGCTTTCAGACCAGAACCTCTCCTCCAGAACCGACATGAGAACATTTGTTAAATGTATCATTATCTACAAACGAAGCAGTCACTTCTGGCACACGGGCCCCAGGCCTGTTAAGCTAACGCTAGTGAAAGCTAGCTCTCAATACATTGAAACAAGAACCTGGCAGAACCATGCAACAGTGATTCACGTAATTTAAAACACATCAAAGAATGAAGCTCAAAACAAGAGCCAGCAAGGACTCACTAGAACAAAGTCAAGAAACAGAAACACAGTTTAAAACTAGGATGACTCGCCTCTTAGCTTTTGAGCTAGCAGTTAGCACAACACGGTCGGGTCACGTGGCTCAAATAAAACACTTAAAATAAAGCATGTGAAACCCACAAACGACCAGAATACAACGCTAAGCAAACAGTTTAAAGAGCAGAAGAAACCAGTTCGTAGTAAGTGCGAATCGTAGGGTTAAAATTTTAATTTCTCTGAAGTGAACTCTCTGCCAATCAACCGGAATTCCCACTTTCATCTGCACAAACAACAGTTTGAAGAGTTTACTTACAGTGCAAGAAGTTAATCCACCGAAGGAGACGTCTCTGTAGCTGCTTCCTGCAGCTCAAACGTCGCCCGTTACTGAAGACTGGTTTGAAAAAAAGTGCAACGCAAATGAACATCCATTCAGAGGGCTGATTCAAATGAGGCAGGCGGAGCAATCACAACGCCTGAAGCACCTACGTACCACGAATCACGGCCGGACCCAATACGTTGCACTGTAGGGGGTCGCTCGAGTGTCGGCTGATCCTGCTCCAGAGCAGAGCTGCGACTGAGGTGCAAAACGTAGACACGCAGAGCGGATGAAGGGCGGAGCAAAACTAGGTCTGCCCCGGAGTCCTCTGCTATGAGCTGTGCACCGTATGCACCGTACTGGGCAGTACGGTGGCACAACTGGTAGAGCTGCTGCCTCTCAGCGAGAAGGTTGCCGGTTCAAATCCCGGTCCGGGGCCTTTCTGGGTGGAGTTTGCATGTTCTCCCCGTGCATGCGTGGGTTTCCTCCGGGTACTCCGGTTTCCTCCCACAGACCAAAAAACATGCTTGTTAGGCTGATTGGTGACTCTAAATTGACCCTAGGTGTGAGTGGATGGTTGTTTGGTGTGAGTGAGACAGGTCCCTCTTGTAAATGAGTCCCCGTGACTCAACGAGGCTAGCCTGTATAAATAAAGGTTGAATGAATGAATGAGGGGACCCATGGGTTGTTGGTACGGCTGTTGCTGTCCCCACATTTGTTGTTGTGGTGGTTGCCTGTACTTGTGGACGCAGTCGCGAGCCCAATGTCCCAGCATTCCGCAAATGAAACAGGCCCCCAACTGCTGTCCCCCTTGTGGAGCGCCTGTGTTCCAGGTTCCCCCTTGCCCTCTCTGACCACCTCCCCTGCCTCGTCCAGCCCCTCTTGCTGGATGTCCACCTCTGCCTCTTGGGCCGGGAGTTTCAGACCACTGTTGCATAGCAACCACCCCAGGGGCGTCTACTGCCCCTCCTGTTTCCTTAGAGTTACCTTGTACTTCTTGTACCACTAACTGTTTTTTCTCTTTCGCTTTTTTCTCATCGTTATGTGTTTGTCTGGCACTCGAGAGCTGGAGTTTAATCAATTGGCTCTTTGCAATCTCTAACTCTGCTGCCTCTTTATCCTCCTGCTTCTTAACATACTTCAGACGATGTACGACGTGCTTCTCCCACCGGTCTGGTGAGGCCGTGAGCATGTCAGGATCCTTCTCTATCTCATCGACCACCTCAGCCGGGAGTCCGTCGAGAACCGCTTTTCTGAAATATGGCCATTGCTGAATGCATCGCGCCCGAACACCTGTGACCTTCTCCCAAGTCTCTTTACATTGCTGAATGAATGTCCACGGATCAATTGTTCGGTCCCACCGAAACTCAGGGACTTGTTCCCCCACTGGCAGAGGGTACAGCGCTTTTATAATTGGACCTATATCAAAATACGCATCTGATAACGGAGTATCATCAGGGTCCTCTGCGATCCTGCATCGATATCCTGCGAGCAATATCTACGAATTCAGGTACGTTTGGAACGTGTTTTGATTAGCGCAACGTGCAAACGTGGCATTTAGATCTCCCACTGACAACTTGACCCCCACAGTAAGATAATTAAATTTATCCAACCATCTCGCCCCCCCCCCCCCTCGGCCAAATCCGGCAATTTCTCAATGATAGCATCCAAATCGCGTATGTTATACGGCTTATACCTGATCACCCGACCTAATGGACCCTGTGTGGTCATCAAGGGCAGCTGAGTTGCAGCATAGGGCCTTTCACTGAATTGCCTCGTCTCCTCCTGGTCATCTCTAGGTGGGGGGTATGGGTTAGGGTATAACTGAGCACTCGAATATCCCAGTTCTGACCTAGTGTACCATTCCTCCTCTGCCCTGCTCGGCGGCTCACGTACTGGACTGTCTGGGGGTACCTGTGGCCTCCCTCTTACCAACTCGTCTTCTGACTCAGCCACGGTACCCGACACTGACCCCTTAAAAAAGAACTTTTACTGCTTCTCTGCCTGCGGATCACCTGCATGTTTGCTCCTGGCTGCATGCTTGCTACCTCCTCTGGGGCGGCCGTAACACCCCCTACCTGTCTCCTCCTCGTAGCGTCTTGCAGCTCGACCCTCTGTCATAGTCACGTGGACGTGGAGACATTGGCCCTCATTCACGAAAATGTTCGTATTTTTATCCTAAATTTCTCCTACTTCTGTGCGTACGAAGCGTTCGTACGAACATGCCACGTCAGATTCAACAATGTCTTCTATCCACAGGAAACGTGTGTAAACGGGTTGCGTAAATTTAATGAATCCCACCTGTTCTATCAACTTGCGCGTGCTCGCGGAGAGGTCATTTACATAATTCCCACCCCTCAAAACACCATATAAGGCCACGTTTCCTGCCTTTTGACAGCAGAAAGTGTCCATTCATTCTAAATCAAGAAGTAAAAAGAACTTCACCCGTTCGGAGATTGAAGTTCTGCTCTGCACCGCTACCCCCCATCCCCCCGCAAGTGTCGGATGGTCAAATATCTTTAATTTTAGTGTACTGTGTTACATTATAGTTTCACTTATTCAGAAGAGCTGTGGCGCACCGCTACCCCCCACCCCACCCCCGCAAGTGTCGGATGTGTTTTTGAACAGAAGCATTTTAAAATGTCTCGAAACTACAGTTAACTTCATATTAATATTGTAGTGCATATGTTGTGTGTCCCGTGGGTCGTACAGTATCAGAAATCAAGAATAAATGGTTTGATCTGAAAATGGCTTCAAACAAACGTCTCGCCGCAGCACGGACAGGAGGAGATCAAGGAATAGTCTGCGAGATGATGCCACGCTGCGCAGACGCATGCCAACATGTTTTGCAGCACAAATGAGTCATGCGCGCACCTCCTAGTCATCGCGCAACCACAGTCTGCAGGTTATATTTCGAATCAGATCTATTGCTCCGATGGTGTAGCACAGCAGTCCAGCAATAGCATGAAAATCAGTCTTAATTCGTACTTGTTCTGCGGCGGTGTATGGGAATTTTATGTACCTGGGTGTTAATATGAGGAGGGCTTTGATGACCAAGGGGAGCGCACGATTCACTGAAGCCTGCACGACACACCAGACAAATTAAACCATCCATCCATCCATCCATCTTCTTCCGCTTATCCGGGGTCGGGTCGCGGGGGTAGCAGCCTAAGTAGGGAGGCCCAGACTTCCCTCTCCCCAGCCACTTGGAGCAGTTCCTCCGGGGGAATCCCAAGGCGTTCCCAGGCCAGCCGAGAAACATAGTCCCTCCAGCGCGTCCTGGGTCTTCCTCTGGGTCTCCTCCCGGTGGGACGTGCCCGGAACACCTCACCAGGGAGGCGTCCAGGAGGCATCCTAACCAGATGCCCGAGCCACCTCAACTGGCTCCTCTCGATGTGGAGAAGCAGCGGCTCTACTCCGAGTCCCTCCCGGATGACTGAGCTTCTCACCCTATCTCTAAGGGAGAGTCCAGCCACCCTGCGGAGAAAACTCATTTCAGCCGCTTGTATCCGAGATCTTGTTCTTTCGGTCATAACCCAAAGCTCATGACCATAGATGAGGGTGGGAACGTAGATCGATCGGTAAATTGAGAGCTTTGCCTTTTGACTCAGCTCTCTCTTCACCACGACAGACCGGTACAGCGCCCGCTTCACTGCGGACGCTGCACCTATCCGCCTATCGATCTCACGCTCCAGTTTTCCCTCATTCGTGAACAAGATCCCGAGATACTTAAACTCCTCCACTTGGGGCAGGACCTCCTCCCCGACCCGGAGAGGGCATGCTACCCTTTTCCGGCTCAAGACCATGGCCTCGGATTTGGAGGAACTGATCCTCATCCCGGCCGCATCACACTCGGCTGCAAACCGCTCCAGTGAAAGTTAAATTAAATTAAACCTAAAATTATAATTCTAATTCAAACAGAATAACCTATTGTCAAGAATAATTATGGTGCGTGATTTTTTTAAACCCAAAATATTTTCTAAATAACGAAATATGAAGTTATTCGTGGAGAAGATCCGTCTGGATGACAGCAGACTGACGCTCCTAAATTATACGACAGGTCCGGACCACTCGTAAATTCTGTTCGTATCTGAAAAAAATCGTAGGATACGAAAACATTGTTGAATGCCGCAAATGATCCTAAATCACTCGTACGCACAGTTTAAGAACAAATCTGTGCGTACGAACGGTTCGTGAATGAGGGCCATTGAACCTGGCCATTCCCTTTCACCTCGCTCATCAGCAAAACTGAGTTCTCTCTCTATTTCACTATGGAAACGTTGAGCTCTCTGACCCCTCATACTCTCCTCCATGGTGCTCCCAGCTCGGCCCTGCTCCTCTTCTTCAGTGTCATCCTCCTCAAACCTCACCTGTCCTCTCCCTCTATGAAACAGGGGATACTGTCCTGCTGATGGAGCAGGAGGAGCGGTGGCCTTGACAGCATATGGAGGCGGTGTTGTTTTTTCTTCTGCTGCTACATCACTGTCTGTCTCTCCAACCTTCTGTACACTCTGAGCCAACAAGGCTATTTGCTTGTACACTTCAACTAATTGCTTTTGCTGTTGGAAAATTTTATTAAGCTTAGCCCGCTCAAAAAATGATGTACAAATTGTTTGTTTAGCTTCTATCTCTTCAAGCTGTTTTTGTTGTTCCTTTACTTTTGCCCAAACTAATTGTGTTAGGTTTTCTGTGGTTTTTTCTGAGTTTTCTGCTGATCTCACAATCTGTGTGATACGCGTGTCCAACTGTTTGCGCTTTCCAGTGTTCGCAGAATGAATTATATTGATGACCGCCTGAACCCTTAACAATTGATCCTGTAAAGATTCTTGTTGTTGGTCTCGTTTCTCCTTAATGTGTGCCATAATTGCCTTCTCAAAACATTCACCCAAAAGCTTTATTCCCCAGCCGTTTCTCACATGCACTGAGTTCTATTGTAAAACACAGTAAAAAAGTATGAAAAAATCTGAGGTGCAAACCTCTGTGTTCAGGCTTATTTCTATGTTAAACAACAGCTCCCTCTGGTGGGCAAAATTATGGCAGCACCACACACCTCACTCACATGAAGATGCCTTTAAACACACATCTGAGTCCACACCAACATTTAACAAACAATTAAAAACTCATAATTTGAATCTAAATGAGATCTCTTTGCCCTAAAATGATAATTTGCATTAAAAAACTTAAAGAAATGCGACGTGAAGTATTTTAAAATGAATTAAGCACACGACCCAATTATGCACCCTCTCTTGGGTGCTTTTCTTTTTTTTTTTTTTTCTCAGACCTCTGCGGTCATATCCCCCAGTGTATGTATCCAACTACGTTAGTTTGCAACTCTACCGTAGGGCAGAGCTGTCATCGGGCCGGAAATCCACGGCCCTACCCTACCCGAGCCCTTAGTTTAATTACCCAAGCCCGAGGGAGCCCGCTGATTTCCTAGAAATCACCGCCCGACCCGACCCTACCCGATTAAAAAAAAAACAACAAAAAAAAAAAAAAAAAAACACTACGTTTATTTATTAAGCTTTTACTGCGTTCTCCCACTCAGCAAAAGAACTTGATGTTGTTCTTCTGTGTTTTGATGGAGGAGGTGTGAGCGCGCTGCTCGCAGTGACTTTTGAAGCTTCAGGAATGTCAGGAATGCGGCAACTTGTTCCGCCGCAGATGAGAGCAGTGTGCGGACGTGAGCGTGCACCTGACGCACGTCAGCTGGTGACATAATTTTGAGCTTGTTAAAGTTAGGCCACAGAAATAATGCAACTCTGTGCAAGTCGTGGATAATAATTTTGCGCTCCAGCACTTCTGCATGTCGCGCAGAAACACCTGCTGCGGAGAGTCTGTGTGTGAGTGTGAGGACTGGCAGTGTTGCTTCAGTTTCTCATTCCAGAGACAAACCAGGTTGGTGGGATATTTGTCACCCTCCAGTTCTCTCTGTGCACGGTAAAATGGTTCGAGAAATGTCACTAAAAAGTCCAGCATGTCGGGGGAGACGCTGTCCAGGCGCGCGCTGCGCGCCTGCTCTCTGGCTGAGTTTGCGCAATTTAGTGGCTGCGCTCAGTGCGCTGCGGTTTTCACCATCTAAATTCACTCTATTAATTATTTCCTCATCAATAAACTTACTGCCTTATATTCTTTACAAGCAGATTAAAACAATTTTATATTGTGTGCATTTTTATTTAGTTTTGTTTGTGCTGTATGATTAAAAAAAACCACATCAAAGCCCGAGCCCGACCCGCGGCCCGCCAATCAAACGCAAAAATATGGCCCTACCCTACCCGAAGTCGGGTAGGGCTCGGGTAGGGTCGGGCTCGGGCAAAGAAACGACACCTCTACCGTAGGGCACTCTGGGAGATGTAGTTTTCACCTCACGCGTGACTTCCGGCGAACCCCCGACGCCGAGCATCGGATACGTAGCGACCTCCAAAACAAGCTGCAACGGTCCAACCACCCACGAACGTCCGTATCAGACCCACACCGGAGCCCTAAACGAACGCACGTGAAACAAGTTGGAAGGCCTAACCAGCTACTCAAAGGATCGAACGCACCGGAAACGTTTTTCTAAACAAGACAGTGAAACAAGTCTTTGTGACTTCCGCTACCCACGCGACGAAAGGATCTGCCCCACGTGAAACAAGCGGTCACAAACAGCTACTCACAGCCTGAACAGAAAACGCTTACCCCCCAAAAGTAAGTAATTAGAACCTCAACGTTCGATCGCCTCGTGATTAATTTAATCAGACGTGCGCGCCTCCCACCCACGCTCCTCGGCCGCACTCGGGCGGGGAGGGGGCCGTGGCCCACTGGTCCCGACCGAATCGAATCGACACTCGTCTGCTTAAACTGAAACCAGCGTCAGTGAACAACTTCTAACCAACCAAATTATTTATTTTATCTTAACAAGAGTCCTTTATCGCGAGAGACTCTCGTGTACCTACAGTGCAGTAAATTTGGATATTAGGCCAAATTGTTGTTTTGAATAATTCACGGTTCAACTTACCTTTCTGTTGTTTTGGGCCCAGTGCACTCAGTCCACGAAGTTCTGCTCGCCTACCTCAGGCCACCTGGTCCATCACGTCGGCTGGTCACCATGAACTGAAGGAATCAGTTTGGGTGTTCAAATGAGCCAGGCGTCTCTTGAGGAAAATAGAATTTATTGACAAGATACAGGTTACAGATTAAGCAGACATTATGGCATTTATTTCTAGATCTGTGTGCACACGGACCAGAGATTCAGGAAGAGCAGACCTGTCGCGTCAAAGTCGTCTCCAGAATGCCCATCACCCTGCCTTGGTATGTGATATCATAAAATGTTTTGGGCTTCTCCTGTTGTCTCATTGGCCAGCCTCCTGATAAGGATGGTTTCCTGAGCAACTGAGATTTATAGCAGGCCAAGGTCTCTGCTGGTGACCTGCTTTAGATTCGTGTGTGTGTGCCTCTTTGTTTAAGCTTAAGAAGAGTTTAGATTCAAACGAGTCTAATTTGTTCTGTTTACATTTATATTTATCCTGTGAACATTCTGTGTCATGCAGTAAGTGCATTTCTGATGTGTGTGCTATAATATAAATGTACCTGTTCTTAGATCTGCCAATTACGTGTCCATCCCCCAGGAATGTGTTAGATGCAGGGTTTGGCCTCAAAGAGCTATTTCGTGACTCCAGGTCTGCTTTCAGCACATCTGACTGCTCCGGTAAGATTAATACGTGCCCACCTAAACATCATTGTGTAAAACCTTTGTGATTACATGAAACACAGTTATGAAAGAGAACACTTGTAATTAGGGATGGGAATTGATAAGAAATTATCAATATCGATGCCTTTATCGATGTCATTTATCGATTCGATTCCTTATCAATTCTGTTATCAATTCTCATTTGGGTAATAAAATATAGTAAACCATTTGTGTTCATAAAGAATTTATTTATGGATATTTTCCCATATTTTTAGACTCATTTTTCGCTCTGATTCTTCGTTTTTCATTTTTGGCGAAAATGGTGCAGTACCAGTTTCGGCCGCTTTAGAGGCGCTGTAGGCAGCAGCCAGCAGAGGACACAGAGAGTGAAGAGGAAGAGTGGCCACTTCCAGAAGTTTCTACTTGCTGTGTTCGAAAAAAGCCTCCTTTGTTCGGACTGATGACTGTCGCTGCCCGCTCCCTGCTGTGGATGTAGCTGTTTTTGTTTGCAAGATACCACTCATAAACCACACCGCGGATTTTTAAATCCAGCTGATTTCACATTTGGTTCAGCTCAGGAGCCCGTCTGCTATAGTGAGGTAAGAAATATATTTTTAAGCGTTTATTTAGCTAAATTTAAAGAAACAAAGCGTCCGGTTTGACCCGCCTGGCGCCTGCATAAAAATCAGCGAACTTTTTTTTTAAAATCCAGCTTATTTGAACATTTCGTTAAACTCAAGAGTACGTCTACTATTAAGTCAGCTAAGAAATATATTTTTTAAGCGTTTATTTAGCTAAATTTAAAGAAAGAAAGCGTCCGGTTTGACCCGCCTGGCGCCTGCCTAAAATTCCGCGAACTTTTTTTTTTTAAATCCAGCTGATTTGAACATTTCGTTAAGCTCAGAAGGACGTCTGCTATGAAGTCAGCTAAGAAATATTTATTTTTTTCGGGCGCGGCGCATGTCTGTGATGTCAGCGCTTAAATACGTCACCACCAGGAGTCTGCAGAACCGATAAGCTGAATCGTTAAGACAAGCATCCTACAATTCCATGGAATTGGACTTTTAAGAACCGGTTCTCTAACAGAACCGGTTCTCGGTTCCCATCCCTACTTGTAATATAGGTTTAATCATAATAACGTATATAACTGTGATNAAATTTTAAGTGTAGTTAATGGTGCATTGAAATTGTGTTTAGTTAAAATGTCCCAAGGGTGAACAAGATATAATCCATAATAAATAAATAAATGAACAATGTATACCAGGGGTGTCAAACGCACTTACAAAAGGTGGCCAAGATTAAAATATTTTTCAAATTGGGTGAGTTTCAGAATCTTCATTAAGATACCCAACATCTTTTCTTGATTGCAGGTTCCTCAAAAAGAGTTTGATTGTACTTATTTGATGTTCTCTTTTGTGCTTTTGACATCATAATGAAATACTGAAAAAATTCAAGTGAAAAAAGTATTTTACGTTTAAAATAATCTTGGGGGCCATGATAAGATATCGTTGAGGGTCACATTTGGCCCCCAGACCTTGACATATGTGATGTACTTTGTATACCATTAATTGTAAGATGTCTAATCGTTATACAATTCAACAAGTTAATTTTATTGGATTTAGTAACTTTTCTATAGAAAATACTCATCAGATCAGTCTAATTTTATTATATTCTTAAAGAACATTTATATTTTTACATTATTTGGTTGAATTATTTCTGTACGAATGTTTTCACAATATAACAAATATTTATAGCTTAGAGTTTATTTTTTGGCTGGTGTTCTCTAACAACCATTTCAAATGAAGTTGATAAGATAATCATTGTATCCACACATGAATCTCCGAACAGAATACTGTATGGCACATCACAGTGTTGACATTTGGGGTTCAGATCAGATGATGAAAAAATATATATACTGTAATGAAACATCTTTGGGTTTGTTTGAACCTCTGAAATTTTCTAAAAATCATAATCTGGAAGTCAAATTGTACATTTCAAAATAAAAGCTCAACAATTTTATGCAATAAAAGGAGTTGTCATGGCTTCCTAAAAATACTGAATTCTCATGAATTATTATCTTTTATATGACATTAAAAGTCATTACCCGTCAAAAATGTTCTATCTTGTCAACAAATACAATGTAAAATATAATGAATGGTTTATTCCTAAAAGACTTAACAGGAAACTGTTTTTACGACTCGATGACATCATTTTACGCGCCTCAGTGACGTATTCATGTGCGCCGCTTTTGAAAAGCCGGGTTGTTATATTTTGGTCCATAATTTGATTATGTTTTGAATGTGAAGACAAAATGAAATCATGCCAAAGTCTTTGAAAAAGTCCTGCCCTGCTCAGACCTCCATTAGCAGGTACTTCGGTACCGGAGCTCAAACTGGGATTAAACAAAATAGAAGAGGCAAGGTGAGGTTTGCTTAGCTTCATACATTCCCCACACATCAATTATGCTTTTATTTATGCTAATTATGATTAGTACAAACATTGTTTTGTAAAATATTCTGTTCTGCAGGTAAAGCTCTCCTGTGAAGATGTTGAATTGCCAACAAAACGAGCCAAGCTGTCTCTGAAAGACAAGCAGGTGAAGGATCTGGAGCCTGAAGGTGATCCAATGATTAACTTAATGCATCACATCCACATTTATCCAGTGTTCAAACAAATATGCACTGTTTGTTCCTGCTCGCGTTTATTTAAAATCAGTATTTTATTTTTTCCCCCCCTTAGAGACAACACCAGCATCGAGCCGAGGACAAGGACAAGTCCTGAGCTCCTCCACCTTGAAAAAGCTGAAAGGCTTCACCTGTGTGTCCGAGGCAACCATCGGACATGGGGACATTCAGGAAGAAACCACCAGCAGTAAAATCTGTGATCGGACAGGGGACGCTTTATGTCCATTTGGGATTTCACACCAGCATCAAATTAGAGCTCAACAACTGGAGGAAGAAGATAAGGATGAAGAGCAGGACTTCAGAGATCAGGAGGATTCAGGACTTGCTGCCTCAAAACAGGTACTTCAAAGGAAGTTTTTCTTTAAACTACATCCTTACAATACTGAGTTTAGCTCAAAAAGACGACGTGAGCCCTGATGATGGTATTGTCTGCTTTGTTGAAATCTTCCTGGATGAGACTGTATCATAAGAACAGCCTGTGACTGTTGGCTCTTTTAGACAAGCTTAGGTAAAATTGACAACCACACTAAAAGCTTTATGTAGAATTTTATACCTATTTGCTTATCAAGCAATCCAGAGGATTGCTCCAATATCAAGCAGCTCCAGAGGATCTGAGCTGAACTTTTCCTTAATAAGTGAATGTAATGTTAAAATCAGCTGGATTTAAATAGTTTCGCTTCGTCGGATCTGCAAAACGTGCACGCTCAGCGAGCGGAAACGCAACATTTCTTTAAAATTTAACAAGATAAACACCTTAAAAATATATTTGTTTGCTGACATTATAGTAAAAGTGTGTCTCAGCTGAACTTTTCTTAATAAATGCACTTTGACGGTTAAAACATGCCAAAATGAAGCCGACAAAATAAAGCGGCTTGAAAATTACTACACGCTCACCCGCCCATAATGATGACAAACACCTATTTATTTATTTATTTTTATTCAAACCCGTTGAATTCTTCATCCACTGTGTCGCTGGTGAAGAGTTCTGCCAACTCCTGAGGTAACAGGTGGTTGATGCAGCTCAGAGCACTGCCTCCTCTTCCTCCTCCACGTCCAGCAAACATCCTGGCCTTCCTAAACCCCGACGGATGGATTCTTTACCGACTGAGGTCCACGCTTTATCCATCCATCCGAGGACCTGCTGGAACGTCGCGTGGCACATCTGTCCTGTAGCTGTGAAGCTGTTGCTCTACGTCCACCATCCACTCCTCCCAAAGGTGGTGCAGAGCTGCTTTGAAGCTTGGTCAAGCCTCCCAGGATGATGGCAGGAATGGAGTTAAACACTTTAATTTTATCTTTAAATTGCAGCATGATGTGCGCGCACACGTTTTCCATCCAGGAAGACTTTATTTTGCTCTAAAATATCCGTACACAGGTACACCGGTAGTCGACAAAAGCCCGGTGGGCCCTTTAGTGCCCCTAGTGGCCAAAAGTGGCACTGCTCCATTTTTTCCGTCAGAATGGATGGAAATTCATTCATTCATTCATTCAACCTTCATTTATACAGGCTATCCTCGTTGAGCCACGGGGACTCATTTTACAAGAGGGACCTGTTTCACTCACACCCAGGGTCAATTTAGAGTTACCAATCAGCCTAACATGCATGTTTTTGGACTGTGGGAGGAAACCGGAGCACCCGGAGGAAACCCACGCATGCACGGAGAGAACATGCAAACTCCACCCAGAAAGGCCCCCGGACCGGCCGGGATGTGAACCTTGGACCTTCTCGCTGAGAGGCAGCAGCTCTACCAGTTGCGCCACCGTGCTGCCCATAAAATGGTCATATCTCAGCCAAAAATTGGTCTAAAAATATGGGGAAAAATCCATAAATATGTCGCTTTGCCATATAAGTTGCAGGACATGCTAATTAGGCAAAAAAAACTGCGACTTATATGCCAAAAAAATATGGTACACATTTCTTCTTGGCTCTGTAACAATGACCAGCAAATGAAATTGTCTGATTTTAATAACTTATGATACTGATGGGAGCTCTACGTAAATATCCTCATTTGTCAACTTTTCTTGCCATCTGACATTGAGGACATGTCCAAGTTGACATTGTGTTTCTTCAGTAAGTGACCATGTTTTTGATTCATATAAGTGAACACTTTCAACTGTTGCCTTTAAGAACAGTCAAAGTGAAACACTGTCAAATATTGACAAAGAGTTTTGTAAAGTTATTTGTACTTCTTTGTAATGTAAACTGTTTTACTGTGGCATGAAAACTTTAACTCAGTTTATGATTCTTCATTAAAGCAATTCAGCTCTCAGATTTTCATAGAAAATGCAGTTCCATACATAGTACATACATACATACGTACGTACGTACATACATACAAACATACATACGTCAAAGTCAAAAGTCAAAGTCAACTTTATTGTCAAAACTGCAATATTTACAGGACATACACAGGACTGAAATTGCATTTCTCTCAG
Organism: Garcialebias charrua; assembly: GCA_038048925.1. Classification (NCBI taxonomy): domain Eukaryota; kingdom Metazoa; phylum Chordata; class Actinopteri; order Cyprinodontiformes; family Rivulidae; genus Garcialebias; species Garcialebias charrua. Next base: position 20,311 of record JBBPBX010035220.1, read on the forward strand.
TCCCTCGGTGCAACAATAACCATTTAAACATTAAAACATTTAATAAACATAAGCATAAAATGAAATAATAAAAGTGTAATACTGTCCTGAGTTTTTGCACAGTACAGTAGTATAAAAGTATAAAAAGTATATCTCTAAAATAAAATGAAGGTTCTGACATTAACATTTGTAATAAAGTGACAAAGCAGCATATGAAGTTTATGTACATATGTATGAGGTATTTGATATTGGTATAGAGGTAAAGTGACATATGCTATTACGTACATACATACAAACATACATACGTACGTACGTATGTACGTACATACATACATACATACATACATACAGTACATACAGTACATATATATATATATATATATATATATATATGTAAAGGGTTTAGAGGGGGTCAGTTTAATACTGACCTCCTTTTTACCTTAATTTACTTATTCAGATTGAATAGTAATTTCACGGATTCTCTTCTTTTTCAGTTTATTCAATATTTCTGTGATCTTTATGATGGATAAATAAACAGAGCCATTAAGTGACAATGGACACGTTAACTTAGTTTGATATGTCAAAGAGACACTATCATTTATTTAAAATAAATCAACTAAATTAACACCATTACACTTGATTGACATGATTTCACTTTCTTTCAATTCAAATACGTCAGCACACTTAAATTTAACACAACAGACATAAATACTAGATGTTAAACATATTTAGTCTGTGGGCTCTTTAACTTAAAAAATAGTTTCCAGCTTAGATTGAGAGGGGAAAGAAATAGGAGGAAAGATTTAAGAAGAAATTATCATGAGCATGATACCAGAGTGACACTTCTCCTCCGACTTCTGCTAAAATCCAGGTACGTTTTGTAAACAGCTCTTTACCTTTTGACGACCGCCCGGTAAGAGGTGACCTTGTAGCCTTTCAGATGCACGGATCCTTGTGGGGACCAGTACGATACCTTCAAGCAAGGTTCTGGTTTACGTCTCCAACGTCTCCTGGTTTTGCTTGGTCATCAGAGAATATGTCAGCTTCAGGCCTCTGACTTCAAGATAAACTTATTCCAGGAAGGAATAGACAAAGTTCTTGATCTTACGCTTGTTCGAAGTAGACTCATAACAGCCTGTTATCAGTCCTTAGCTGAAGACGCCGGTCGTTAGCTCTTGACCACACGTGTCCAGCTCTTGGGAAAGTTCACATCTCTTGGAAGTTCCCAGCAACTCTGAAGCGTTTCCGCACAAGCTTAGAACTTAAAAAGCAGGAACACAGAGAGGAGTTCACTTGCCTTATCAGGCCCAAGGTTACAAGCAGCAGCAGAGAGAAATGTTTAGGAAAAAGATAGATAAAGCTGGAGCCCTGCTCATGAGACTGTCTCTGAGTTTCTAAACAAAACCGTCCGGTCTCTGTGACCCGAAGGCTTCACCTTTAAACACAGCAGTGAACACAGTTTAACTCTTACAGAATGACACAGCTTAAAAGCACACATCATGAAAATGACAAAAGTTATTCTTTTGATCACATCAGCCTAAAATCAAAGATAGAAATAGTCTCTTTTGGTGACTATATTTATCAGATTACAGCTTAATGAATGATTTTGTAGTAAATGTCTTGCTTTACTGAGAGGTCAGTAAAGGTCATCACTGGACAGTTCAAAAGTACACAGGTGTCTTAAAAGTGGACAAGGTCATGCCCACTACATCTCCCCCCTTTTGGAAGCCATCGCCAGTCCTTGGGGATGGGGTCCAACACGAAAGGAAACCTTGAACTGTCTTTGATCTTGAAGTAATCCAGTAAGTGGAAAAGAAAAATCAAAAATTATAATCCCATAAAGTTTTTGGAAATTTCATACTGTTCGGAGGTAATCCCATTGCGAAAAGCTTTTAATCCTTTGGAAAACAAAGTCTGTTAACTCTTGGAAACAAAGTCTTATAATCCACAGCGGTAATTCCACAACGATTAGTTTTGTTGATTGATCAGCAACAATTGTTTTCATAATCAGCATGTAGAGGGGATCCCTCGATTGACGCAGAGGAGGCGATCCTTTGATGAAGGTTGAAGACCAAGCGTCGGAGCTGCAGGTCCCCACATCGAAGGTTGTTGGCTGGCTGGTTCCCAGTCAGTGCCACTCTGGTTCTATGTGTTATGCAATTATGTGGTTTTTTAAGGTGGGCTTATGATTTAGTGCGTTATGGCGGCGCGTGCAAACGTTGCGGCTTCTCTCTCTCCCAGCAACACGGTGCTTTCGTCTGTCTTGTCCTGCACGCCGCAACTTGCCGGCACGTCTTTGTCTTGTCTACGTGTTCAAGAACGCAAGTATAGCCGTGAATTCCTGCTTGATGTCGGAAAAACCGCTCATGTGGGAATAAACAGCGAACTCCAGGAGAAGCTACATGAGCTTGAGGTGGAGTTACATCAGCTTCGTGACTGCGAGCTGCTCTGGAAGCCAGCCCCGACCTTCCCTTCATCGCGCCCGCCGTGGAAGTACCACAAGCGGCGTGACGCTTCACCGCGCCCGCCATGGAAACGCCACAAGCGGCGTGACAGGAAACAGAAGCGGGGTAAACGCGGAGGGATCAGAGCGAGGCTAGCAGCTAGCCCACACAGGCCGGCGATCCCATCCATGGTTCTGGCTAACGTGCGCTCCTTGGACAACAAATTGGATTATATACGCCTGCTGCGAACGACACAAAAGACTGTGAGAGACTGCTGTGTGTTTGTATTCACGGAAACGTGGCTCAACAACAACGTTCTGGACCATGCTATTCAGCTGGAGCAGCTAACATGCTACAGAGCGGACCGAACCCTCGAGGGAGGTAAGAGATGGGGAGGGGGGCTCTGTGTTTACATCAACAACGCATGGTGTCGTGATGCTGCTGTGGTCTACAAACACTGCTCACATTTAGTGGAGTTCATGACTATTAAATGCAGACCGTTCTTTTTACCGAGGGAGTTTACAGCTGTTATGATTGTTGCTGTATATATCCCCCCAAGCTCCAACAGCAAAGATAGAGGTGAGGCACTAAATGAACTATATCTGCACATCAGTGAGCAACAAACAGCCCACCCTGATGCTTTTCTCATCACGGCTGGTGATTTCAACCATGCAGATTTAAAGAGTGTTCTTCCAAAAACATACAGAAACATAAACTTTGCAACAAGAGGAAACAACACCCTGGACCAGGTTTACACCACCATGAAAAATTCCTACAGAGCCATCCCCCTCCCCCACATTGGTGCTTCTGACCATATCTGTGTTATGCTAAAGCCAGCATACAGGCCACTGGTGAAAGTCACAAAACCAGTCCGCAAGCAGATACGAGTGTGGCCAGAGGGGTCTTCAGAGGCACTCCAGGACTGTTTTGACACCACAGATTGGAGTATGTTCAAAGAAGCTGCTACCACAAACAACACCACATGTCTCCAGGAGTACTCAGACACTGTATGTTCATACATCACCAAGTGCATTGATGATGTAACCAACCTTAAAACCATCACTGTTCGGGCTAACCAGAAGCCATGGCTGACAGCTGAGGTTTACAGACTCCTGAGAGCCAGGAATGCTGCCTTCAAAGCGGGAGATCAGGTGGGCCTGAGGGCAGCCAGAAACAACCTGGACCGGGGCATCAGAAAGGCAAAGAAGCAGTATTCTGGGAAAATAGCTCACCGTTTCAAGGACAGCAGGGATACACGCAGTCTGTGGCAGGGAATACAGACCATCACAAACTACAAACCACCCCCCCAGACCTGTGACAGCTCAGCCTCTGCGCTGAATGAACTGAATGAGTTCTTTGCTCGGTTCGAGGCAAGTAACAGCACACCAGCACATAAACTCCCCCCCTCTCCTGATGGCCAGGTGCTGACGCTGTCCTCAGACAGCGTAAGGCGATCATTCATCAAGATTAACGCCCGGAAGGCCTCTGGTCCTGACAACATACCTGGTCGTGTGCTGAAGGACTGTGCAGGGGAACTCGCAGCGGTCTTCACGGACATCTTTAACATCTCACTGAGCCAGGCCATCGTCCCCACCTGTTTCAAAGCCACCACCATCATCCCTGTCCCAAAGAAGGCAACGCCCGCATGCCTCAATGACTATCGCCCAGTAGCACTCACCCCCATCCTGATGAAGTGCTTTGAACGGCTAGTCATGAAAAGCATCACATCTGTCCTCCCTGACTCCCTGGATCCCTTCCAATTTGCATACCGACCTAATCGCTCAACCGACGATGCCATCTCCTCTGCCCTTCACACAGCTCTCACACATCTGGACACGAAGGACTCCTATGTTAGAATGTTGTTCATCGACTTCAGCTCGGCATTTAACACCATCATCCCCCAACAGCTCATCCTTAAACTGGACAGTCTGGGGCTGAACACCTCAATGTGTAACTGGCTGCTAGACTTCCTGACCGGGAGACCACAGACAGTACGGATCGGGAGTAACACATCTAGCACCATCACATTGAACACAGGGGCCCCACAAGGATGTGTGCTGAGCCCCCTTCTATTCACCCTGCTAACACACGACTGCACACCATCGTACAGCTCCAACCACTTCATCAAGTTTGCGGACGACACAACAGTGGTAGGTCTCATCAGCAACAACGATGAGACGGACTACAGGAACGAGGTGAGCCGCCTGGCCTTGTGGTGCGGACACAACAATCTCACTCTCAACGTGGAGAAGACAAAGGAGATTGTTGTGGACTTCAGGAAGAGGGATGCCCAACATCCTCCTCTGACCATCAACAGCACCGCAGTGGAGAGAGTAGACAGCACCAAGTTCCTGGGAGTGCACGTCTCAAAGGACCTGTCCTGGAGCAGGAACACTGCAGCACTGGCAAAGAAGGCTCACCAGCGTCTCTACTTTCTCCGCAAGCTGAAAAGGGCTGGAGCTTCAACCCCCATCATGAGCACCTTCTACAGAGGTGCCATAGAAAGTGTCCTGACCAGCTGCATCACTGTGTGGTTTGGTGCATGTACTGCATCCTGCCGCAAGAGCCTCCAGCGCATTGTGAGAGCAGCTGAGAAGATCGTGGGCACCTCCTTGCCCTCACTGCAGGACTTACACAGCAAACGCCTCACTCGGAAAGCCCACCGCATGGCAGGTGATCCCACACACCCACTACACAGCTGCTTCAGACTGCTGCCATCAGGAAGGAGACTGAGGAGTCTCCAGGCTCGAACCAGCAGACTGAGAGACAGCTCTGTTCATCAGGCAGTCAGAATGCTAAACACTCTGCCTGCTCTGCCTCCCCTCCCATTTGAACTGCCTTAACACTAAAACTTTCTCACATATTATCACTCAACACAAAGTTTTTAACACTAGACTCTGTGTCACCAAACGGGTTTTCACTAAACTCTCGGTCATGTGCTCATACAGTTTGCACTACTTCTCATAATTGCACTAATGTCTGTATTACATCACTGCCTATAATCATAATACTGTTTACATTCTCTGTTTACATTTATTAATACTGTTTACTTTTATTACTACTGCTTACATGTAATTACTACTGTTTACATTTATTTACACTACTTTAATATCTACACCACTGCTGGTACATATACAGTGTGCTCTGAACGGTCTTATTTAGGGATGCCCAATGTGCCTTACTGCATATGCCACTTTTTGCCTCTACAACAACATCAACTACTACCTCATACATATACTGTGTACATTGACTCATTCGCTGCTTTGCCACTTTGCAAATGTCAATGCTAGAAACCTTTAGTTTATTTTAGTTATACTTTTTATACTCTTTTTTTATACCACTATGCAAAAAAAAAAAAAAAAAAAAACACACAGGACAGTGTTAGTTTTACTATTTTTATGCTTATGTCTATTATTATATGTTTCAGTGTTTCAATGTTTAGATGTTTACTGTTGCACCGAGGGACTGAGAGAAACGCAATTTCGGTCCTGTGTATGTCCTGCACTGTACATATTGCAGATCTGACAATAAAGTTGACTTTGACTTTGACTTTGATTGGGATTTTACATTAAGCCTTACCTATATGCACCTGGTATGTAAGCTATCATGGTTTAGATCAGCTACACTTACCAATTAAGGGGTGGATCAATTCTGTAAATTAGATATAGGGATCTATACCTATAGAATTTTGGAGGGCTTCTGTAACGAAGGCCTCTAATTCCAAACTATTCCTCCATTCACTAATTCGTTTAGGTTAAACTAAAGTAGAAAAATGAAATATAGTTTGATCTAAATGTCTGTTGTCTTTTAGACGAACGACGTAGGATTTGGTGTTCCTAATAAATTTTAAGTCTATGGCGAGACTCATCAAAATGAATAGATAATCTAGAATAGAAACGATCGAATCGGTTCAATTTAGAAATTGTGAGACCAGTGTAGTTTATGGTACCTTGGGTAGCTTTAAACTACATTGACTCTTCAACGATTGCGATTTAACAAAATGAACTGCATGTTGGCATAGTTAAATCCATATCATTCATTAACCAATGTTAATATAAAACCTTTTTGGCTGGGAGTGTTCAGAACCAAACAGTATCTCAACTAATGACAACAGTAATGACTAAACAACAAGGAAACAACGTTTCACTGCTTCGACCCACTCTTGTCGTCAGATTCCAAAGTGCAACACACAAGCAAAACAGGTCTCAACTTTATGACCGAGGTCAAATCAAATCTCGTGGATTTAAACGGTTGTTAAGGTTAGTTTTTTGTTGTGGGTTTTAGACTTAGCGTTTCTAAGTTCAAGTTGGACAATGCGACTTATAGGGTGGGAAATATGGTAGTTTAAACCTGATTAGTTTATTTACTAACTTGTGTTTGTACGACCTTATTATCCCATGAAGTCGGTGAGTTGGTGAGATCTTTGTCTTTTGTGGAGTCATTGAACGCCTTGTAAGGTTTGATCTGATTTCGATGTACCCATTTAGCAATTGGCTCTTTACGGCCTTTGCTGATTTTGATCTCGTAGACGACTGAGGACACTTTGTCTGTTATCAGATGAGGTCCAGTCCACCTGGGCATTAGTTTGCGGGCGAGAGTTCCGGTCCCGGACTCTCCTTTCCCGGTTGTTGGGGCGAACGTATAGTACCAGACTCTGTCTCCCACTTGGAGTTCATTGTGAGAGGCCTTCTGGTCATAGTACGCCTTGCGTCCTTCAGCGGACCTTTCCAGGTTTTTCTGGGCGAAAGCAAAAGTGTTTCTGAGGTGTACATTCAAATCTTTCATGTATTGTTGTGTAGTGTAGGCTGTCGCCATGACGGCGTCACCTGGTTGGTACAACAGGTGTAGAGGGAGAGTCATTTGTCGACCGGTCATCATCTCGAAGGGAGAGATGCCAGTTGATGTGTGTGGAGTGGCTCTTATGGCCATGAGGACCAGAGGGAGTTTCACATCCCAGTCCTTGTGATTTGCGGCCACGTATTTCTTCAAAATACTCACCACAGTTCTGTTTGCTCTCTCGACTTGGCCTGAAGCCTGTGGGTGGTAGCCGACATGAAAGTTGGCCTTGACGCCTAGCGTCTTCCACAGTTCTTTCATCACTTCACCTGTGAAGTGTGTACCTTGGTCTGAGTTCACCCGAAGGGGAAGTCCAAACCTTGAGAATATATGATTCATTAACAACATAGCAGTTGTTTGTGCTGTGTCGTTAGGAGCTGGTAGGCATTCTACCCATTTGGTAAATGCACAGGTTACCGTGAGAAAATATTTATTTCCTCTAGAGCTCTTAGTGAGTGGTCCAACCCAGTCGATCTGGAGGTCAGACCATGGGAATGCAATGCCTCTACTTTGCAGTGGTGCTCTGTGAAGTGGTCTGGTTGGCTGAAACTGGCCACACACCACGCACCCTTCAATGTAGTCCTTGACATCCTTTTTCATTCCAGGCCAATAGGCAATTTGTTTTAATGCCGTCAGCGTGGCTTTATCTCCTTTGTGTCCTGCGGACGGGAGATCATGGGCATGAACTAACATCACCCCCCTTTGGTCATGGGGAACCACGAACACAGGTGAGGACGTTGGTCCATGAGCGAAAGTTAGGATGCCCTTGATTAGTTTTAGCTGTTTGCGCAGCTGGTAAAGGACTTTAAGGTCTGGATCGGAATCCAGTTCGTCTTTAGACGGAGTGTTTTTGTCTGGATCAGTCAGGTACAGTATCATGGAGTTGATAGCAGGATCCGACTTTTGCTGTTGGATGATGTCTGGGTCAGTCAGTGCAGGCCGTACAGAGACTGCGTTGTCAGCAGGTCTGGCCGCGGCCTGTGCACGTGTGACTGCCATAACCTCAACAGCAGGTTGTGTTGACAGAGTCTTGATCAACCAGGAGGAGTCGAAGGACCATAGAGGACCTTCGTCGGCTCCTTCTTTGGCTAAGGAATCCGCAATGTCATTGTAGTGCTTGTCATCGCCTGGGACTCTAGAATGTCCTGGAACTTTCTTCCAGTAGATCTGTAAGTCGTGTGATGTCACCAAGTGATCACATGCCATGAAAAGCTCTTTGTGTTTGACCACTTTTCTGTCGCTTGTTAGGAAACCGTTCTGTTTCCACACAGCAAGGTGACAAGCGAAACTCAAACGAGCATAGTTAGAGTCAGTGCAGATGACTAGGGTCTTGATGGAGCGTGCTACTACCATCTGGAGAGCTATTAGGATTCCTGCAATCTCAGCGTACTGAGAAGTCTGAGAGCCTAATTTGTAGCTGAAGGTAATCTGTTCTTGGTCTTGGAGGAGGACCCCTCCAACACCTGCCCTACAGATTTTGTCGCGGAGGAATGAAGATCCATCCACGTACAATGTTGTCATATCTTTGCAGATATTGTCATCAAAGAAGTGGTGGTTCGGGTCTTCAGTCACAGGGGTTTTTTCCTCAGCCAACGGCTGGGTCGCTGGTACATCTTGTGTACACTTTTGGCAGAGTGCCAAGTCTGTCCCCAGATGTGACTTCTTGTTTTGACCATAACGTATGTCTAGGTTAAAACTTTGAAGCGCCATGAGCCACGTTGCAACACGAGAGTTTGTTACCACACCATCTCTGATGCGTTGGCTGTTCAGGAACGTCACTGGCTGGTGTTGTGTTTCCACAATGATTTTCTGTCCACCAATGTAGCTGGAGAAATGTTTTACTGCCCACACTGTGGTCAGTAGAGCTTTCTCACAGTCTGAGAATCTCAACTCGGGGCCCGCCATCGTTTTGCTGGCGTAGGCCACTACACGTTTGTCTCTGTCGTGTATTTGGTATAGACCTGCACTTATGCAATGAGCTGAGAAGCCCACTTCCAAGTAAAACTCTTTGTTGTAGTCTGGGTAGGCTAAACATGGGGCTGACTTAATCCTGTTTATAAGAGCGTCCATTGCCTGCTGCTGTTTGTCAGTCCAGACGAATGGAACGTCTTTCTTTAGGAGTTCAGTCAGTGGCTTTGCAAGGTCTGCATAGTTCTCTATGAACTGGTTCGAGTAGTTACACACGCCAAGAAAACTTTGTAGTTCTTTGAGATTGGTGGGGACTTTGAGATTGTCAAGGCCTTGGGTGCGAGTCAGCTGTGGTTGTACTCCGTCTGGACCTACAAGTAGGCCAACGTAGTCCACCTTGGTTCTGCACCACTGGCACTTCGACAGTGATATTTTAGCACCAGCAGTTGTCAGCTGATTCAGAACGTGGTCGATTTCGGCCAGATGTGAGTCCAGTGTTGGCTGCCTCAAAAGGACATCATCCACATAAATCAGTGTCCCACGCTCGCGGGCGTCTGGACATGCTTTGTTCAAGAAGATGTTGAACTCTGCAGGTGAGTTAGCGTAGCCAAAGGGACACCTATTGAAGGTGTATTGACGGCCACCAAAAGTGAAAGCTAGTTTGTATTGATCCTCGTCGCGCACAGGAATGGTCCAAAAACCAGAGGCGATGTCAAGGGTCGAAAAGTACTTACCATTGGTGACCTTGGGCAACTCCTGTTGGAGCTGCGTCATAGGCCATCTGGATAAGGGAACTTGTTTGTTTAGCTTTCTGTAGTCTATAGTAAGTCTCCACTTACCATTTGGTTTTAACACCGGCCATAAAGGCGCAGAGTAAGTGCTGTTACAGTATCGGATGATACCTTTTCCTAACAGGTCATCAATGATTTCCCTGATAGGTTGATGTGCTGCCAGAGGAATCTTGTATTGTCTGACAAATGCAGGTGGAGCATCAGGCGGGGTTGGAATGCTCACTGTGTGGAGCGTGGTCAACCCACAATCCATCGAGTCAGTTGAGAATGATTTTTCATATTTTAGCAGAACTTTGCGAAGTTTGTCCCTGTCTTCATCAGTTTTCAAGGCGTCGGCCTGAGCGACCACCTGGTCTATCTGTGAAGCAAATGAGAGCGGTTCTTGTTCTCTGGGGAGCTCCAGTGAGTCCCCTTCAGTGTCATAAAACCTGTCAACAGGTAGTGCACTGTAAGTTTGAGGGCCTAGACTTTCTCCTTGGTTGAAACCGAACCTGTGGACAATGTCCCGGTCGGACTCAGTGGGGGAGAAAAGAGCTATGGCCTGTGTTGGTTTTGTGAACAAGACTCGCCCCGAATGATGACTTGGGATCAAGTTTTCTGGGAGTCCTCCCAGAAATGGAATGCTTAGTTCAAAATCATGAAAATCAGTAGAGATCAACCATCCGAGCTGCGAGCGTTTTGGGATCAGTACCTCTTCTGTGCTCGTGTTACACACAGCGACAGTCGTGGTTCTGCCGTCGAGGGTCACTTGGCATGTGGCCTCCATGGACAGTCCTAAGTTGAAAAACATAGGAGATGGTTGAAAGCATGCCTGTTTTGTTCCAATAGCCTGTCCTTTCATGATGTGAATCATCACCGGCTTGTTCATAACCTGAGGTGGTACCACAGTGTTATGGCTGTTAGCAACCTGGCAGACCTCTGGAATGGTCTGTCCAGCCTTAAGGTTCTCTGTGGTTAACACAGGAGAGTCCTTCGTGGCTGTATCTAGTGACCACAGTGCATTGTTGCTGACGTCCACTCGGACACCTAATCTTACCAAAATATCGGAGCCTATGTAGGTTGCATGTGGTAAGTTCGGGACCACGAGGAACGGGTGATCCAGTTCTCGTTGGTTCCAGATTAGTTTAAGGTCAATGATCCCTTTAGCGGTCATTACCTGTTTATCGTTGGGGTCTAACGAGAAGCGGAAAGCCTTTTTGTTCATTCCGAGACCCAACTGTTTCTTAACCAAGGTTCCAAAGAAAGCTTGGCTGATCGCTGATTTCTCCGTCCAAGGGGACAGAACAGCATCATCGGTGTGGGATCCTTGAATCTCAACACCATTGACTACCTGTGGTAGGTAGTGTTCAGTGAGTGCCAACTGTTTCAGCTCGCAGAGGGGGCTCTCTTGTTGGGCCTCTACTGCCTCACCTGTAGTTGAAGGTTCATCCACAGGGATTGTGCTCTCGTCTGAGCATTCCCTTTTGCCTTCCGCGGTACCTGCCGTTAGACGGTCAGTGTTACTCTGTGTAGGCATATCGATCGGCAGTGGTTGACTCACTCTGGTCCACATTGACTGATCGCCATAATCTATAACCGCGTCGAAGCGGTTTATAAAGTCCTGGCCAACCAAAAATGGGCATGAGTCAACGGTGGACACGTATACCGGGTGGTATAGTGTCGTTACACCAATCTGCATGTGAACCATTGCTATAGCTGTTAGGGTTGTACTCGTCTCCGAGAGACCCTGCAAAACTATAGCACATTCTCTGAGGGGTATTTCCCTGTCAACACCGTTAGCGGCCAGCCGTAGCTCTTCTAACAGTGTGGGTGACATAACGGATATGTCTGCCCCACCATCCAAGAGGGCCTCTTTTCTGAGGACCCCTTCCAACGTGATGGACAGGTAAGCCTTCTTAGCGGGCCCCTTT
>JBBPBX010035221.1:0-5000 GCA_038048925.1 Garcialebias charrua
AAGCACTCTGCAGAAGGGTCATGTGATGTTGTTACATGTCATGACAGCTGTTTTTTATTTACAATAATCTTAATTGAAAAGTTAAGTATGTTAAATCAAATGATATATTTAAATCAATATGAGATTAGCTTGTGAATTTCAAAGGTGTTCTAATATGTTAAATAACAGCACATACAAATGTCATATGTCACAAATGTTGCAAAATGAGTCTACTTCAGAAAAATGTTTTTATTTCAATAGCAAAACTCATGTCATTTTAACTGACCAATATTCACAAAGATTGGTTATGGAGTTCATTGAATAAATTAAAAATATTCAACCTTATTGGGTAAATTTTTTTTTTGTCTTCATGAACAATTAACATGTACAAATATGGTCTGTAACAGTATTAGTGATTTAATTTACTTTTGATTTACTTTAAATGATAAATACATGTATAATCATTTAAACTTAAAATATTTATATAAATATAGTTGATTGAATTACTTGTCGCTCAGGCCACTATTAAGAATTGTAATCTTTCATGGAGAACATGAATCGTTCTAAAACAAATTCGAGACACAGTGGCTTTTGACACATTAAATCTATAGGCAAGGTCTTGAAGCTGCAGATGTAATCTGAGATGCATAAGTATCATAATAAATTGCTCAAATTTGGAGAGTGCTGACAGTGATGACATGCTGATGTATAAGGTTCACAGAGCTGAAAAATTTGCATCAAAACTAAAAAGTTGGGCAGTCCCGTATAAAACTTTGTTTTATCGTTGTTCTGGAAGGTTTCAGGAGTAAATTTAGTCACTGAGACTTTTTCCTTAAGGTCGCAGATCTCAGTTGTGTAGCCTTTCACTGCATCCTCCAGCTTTGTGAGGTCAACCATGCTTAGATCCGTCTGGCATTCTGCATCTGCAAATATTTAATTATTAAAAATTACGTTCAGAAATTCTATAAATAAATAAATAGTATTTTTATTTATTATTATTTTACCTTTGAATCGTTCGTTTTCAGGGGCTGGTAAGCTTTCTTCACAGAGCTCATCTTCCAGACTGTTGGCCTCCTCAGTGCAGAGAAGCTTCCAGGCCTTAGCTCTTTCCCTGCGCCGGAGGGATGCTTCTGTTTGTGGCCACTCGTTACTTCTTTGGTACCCCAGGTTAACAGTGGGGGCCCAGTCTTGGGAATGTACATCACCTGCTGCACTCGGACAACCTAAATATAAGACACCACTTTAAAGTAAAACACGTAAATGCCTTTCCTAGCACTAAGCTAACCGCTAACAACATTAGCATTCTAATCGGATTTTTTCTGGGAACAACCAAGTGTTGAACCACTACACAAGCTAGGGCATAACATATCTTACCTGTCTTTCTAGTTACTGTCCAATAAAATATCTGAAAATATGATTTAAACGATACGACCCTTACCTGTTACAAAGTGGTCGCTGCAGACTCTCGTCAGTTTCTGCACCTCCTGTTTTTAGCCGTAGGTTGTAATCCACGTTTGTCGTCTTTTTTCTGTAAGTTTTTTTAAATTAATCCCCTTGTAGCATACTACTTTCGGAACACGAAAATAACTTTTATCTATCTCTCGATTAGAGCGGTTGCAACAACCGTAAACGGCACAGAATTTAGGCATGTTGATGCTGAATCAGCAACAGAAGGAAACGGCTGCGTTTACTTCTTGCCCCGCATCTGCATTCTGTGACGTCACTGCTACGTCATCTGAAACCCAGCAATAGATTTACGTTTTTATACTTTTCATACTGGACGGACGTCCTGAGGAACGCTCTGCTCCTCGGGAGTCATACTAATCACAAAAATTAAAGCGGATCAATTTGGAAAACTCACTTCTCTCAGCGGGGTTATCACTTCTTTCGCTGGTTCTGAAGACGGCCGAAGTCGAGAGAAGGCGAAGGAGAGACGGTGCCTCTGCTACCGGCGTTGGCCCTGTCGAGGGCTAGTGCCTGGCTCGTTTTTTCTCTTGTCCGGAGTCGGGTCCGCAGTTGGAGGGCTGCCATCTGGAGACGCTTGGAGCCGTGGTGGGAACGGACTCTTCGTCGCCGGTGGTGAATGGACGTCGGCCCTTCGCCTGTCGAGCTACAGGAGCTAACGTTAGCTAACGAGCTAACATCTGCGGCTAGGCTTTGGGTGTGGAGGCGTTTCTTGGCGGATGACGACGGATGACAACGCGGAAGGGCTGCTGACCCAGATTGCTGGAGTGACGTCACTGGCTGTTTTTGACTGCAGGAGCGCATACTGCAGGAGGAGACTGGAAGCGGACGAAGAGGAGGTCTGTTTCATTCTTTCCAGCTGACATTAAGTGGAAAATTATATAAAAATGGCAGGAAAATCAAGACGTGAAAAACAAGCTCTGAGTGAACAAAATCCTGATGAACTTGATGAAATTAAGAGATCACTGAACTTTATCAGCTCAGAAATTACAACAATTACAGCTCAACAAAAGCTTCTGATGGGCTTGTTTGATGAAATCAAGCAACTGAAGTCACAAATAAGTCTGAAAGACAAAAAAATTTCAGAATTAGAACTGAGAATTGACGATTTAGAACAAAACGCAAGACAGGAAAATCTGGTAATTACTGGCTTGGAAATAAAAAATAGATTGTACTCTAAAGTCACAAAAAATGAAGGAATAACGGAGGATTCATCACCTGAAGAAAAGAAGACTCTAGAAGACCAAGTGGTGTCCTTTCTTCAGGACAAGGACATTGAAATTGACCATGAGGACATTTCTATGTGTCATACTATACCCAGTAAAACTGGTAATCTTAAACCAGTAGTAGTTGTGAGGTTCATCAGTAGGAAAATTAAAAATAGAGTAATCATGCAGGCAAAAAAAAAATTAAGAGGAACAAGAATCTACATAAATGAACACTTAACAAAAAGAAATGGTATTATTGCAAAGGAAGCCAGAATGCTAAGAGAAAAACACAAAATAGTAGCAACATGGACAAAAAATGGAAAAATCTGGATCAAAGTGCAAGAAGATTCACCACCGAAAGTAATACAGGATTTATCTGACTTGGAAAAGCTTAAGACATAAACAGGTTATGCTCAAGATTCACTCTATCATAAACATACATCAAAAATACTATAAAGTTAACACCATGAAGAATAATTACACAAACTTATGATGCCGTATGATAAATCGGACCTTAAAATATATGATGCAGATGAAGAAATAGAAAACAATGTACTTCCATTATTCAACAAAAGTAATTATTATGACGATATTCAATTTAATGATATAAAGATACAGGATGAAAGCATCTCCATTATTCACATTAACTGTAGAAGTATTAATGCTAGTTTAATGAGGATAACTGAATATTTAAAAAATCTAAACAAAACATTTTCAATCATAGCACTCTCTGAAACATGGCTAAATGATGACAATATCGATAATGCTTTTATAGAAGGTTATGAACTATATTACAAAAACAGACACAAAAAAAAGGGTGGAGGAGTAGCTCTATTTGCTAAAAATGGAATCAAATGTAAACAAATTGATGCTATGTCTATAGCTGTAGACAATTTAATGGAAATGGCAACTATCGAAATAATAAATAAAAATGACAAAAATTTAATAATAAGTTGTGTATATCGTGCACCAGGGTCAAACATAGAGTCATTTACTGACAAAATCTTGGAGTTGTTTGGAAAGAGAGGTAACAAAACTGTCTTTTTATGTGGTGACTTTAACATCGATCTGGGTAATTCAGAAGACTCTAATGTTAGTGCATTTGTTAATGCAATGTGTAGTTTGACCTTGTTTCCTTTGATATCAAATCCGACCAGAATAACAACTCATAGTAAAACAACAATTGACAATATCTTCACGAACTTGACTGATGAAACTAATATAAGTGGTATTTTAGAAACTGATCTCAGTGACCACTTGCCAGTTTTTACGATTTGTAAAATGGAAAATAATTTCAGAAATACAATTAAAAGACCAAAATATAAAATAAGCACGACCAAAAGAGCAATAGAAAATTTAAAAAAAGATTTAAAAAAACAAAATTGGAATGGTGTGTATGTGGATGACGTAAACAAATCATATGATGAGTTTATGACTATCTTGGATACCCTGTACAAAAAAAATTGTGTGCAGAAAAATTCCACGCAAAAACGCAATGTTGATCAACCATGGATGACAACTGGACTAAGGAACGCATGTAAGAAAAAGAACCATTTGTATTCTTGTTTCCTGAAAACAAGAACCCCTGAGGCAGAAATCAAATATAAAAGGTATAAAAACAAATTAACAGGAATTATAAAAAAACAGAAAAAGGAATATTATAGTAAATTGCTACAAAACACACGTGGGGATATGAGAGCTACTTGGAATGTAATGAACAGTGTCTTAAACAAACACAAAAAAGTAACGTGTATGTCCAAATGTTTTGTGAATGAAAATGATGTAATGCTAAATGAAAACGAAGTTGCAAATGGATTCAACGATTACTTTGTAAACGTTGGATCAAATCTTGCAAAAACAATTTCCAAAGTGGACAAGGACGTGTGTTACTTAATTAAAGGTTGTGAAAATACAATGGCCCTCATTCATGAAACTGTTCGTATTCTTATCCTACGTTTCTCCCACTTTTGTTCTCAAGAAGCGTTCGTAAGAACATGCCACGTCAGATCCAACAAAGTCTTCTATCCACAGGAAAAGCGTGTAAACGGGCTGCTTAAAGTTGATGAATCTCACCTGTTCTAAACAGCTGCGCGTGCACGCGTGAGCTTATTTACATGATTCCCACCCCTCAAAACGCCATATAAGGCTACGTTTCCTGCCTCAGAGGCAGAACGTGTACGTTCATAAAATGACAGCGAAAAGTAAAAAAGAAGAACTCTACCGGTGCGGAGGATGAAGTTCTGTGGTCTCTGAGGACAAGAAAAGAAAATCTGTCCTTATTAGCAGCGTCACTCATGGAAGTAAATGACCAGCTAAAACCAAAGAAAGTTTGTTTATAATAAATGTGGA
>JBBPBX010035221.1:10000-12279 GCA_038048925.1 Garcialebias charrua
TTATATATATATATATATATATATATATATATATATATATATATATATATATATATATATATATATATATATATATATATATATATATTAGTGCTGGGAGGAGATTAAAATTTTTAATCTGATTAATCACACTCTGGAGAATGTGATTAATCAGATTAATCAGATTAATCTCAATGCTTACCGGTAACTTTGTATGCTTGAAATGTAAATATGACGGTTTTCAATAAAATGTGGAAGAAAACGTTTTATTGTGTCAAACCAGTTTTTTCATTCATCATTTCACCAGTTTTTTGCAAGGTTTAAAGAAGTAGTAATGTTGTTTCAAACAAAACAAAACATATTTACAATCACTTTATCATAACGTACCCCACCTTCAACCAGTCACTTAGGCAAACTAACTTCTTCACATTTTCAAATGACAGAGCTTAACATTTTTTTTCAGCATTTCAAATTAACCTAAAGTCCACTTGTGTAACATATTTACTAAATATGTTACACAAGTGAACTTTAGGTTAGTTTGCCTAAGTGACTGGTTGACTAAATATTATTTAGTCACATTTATCCTAACCTACTCATCCTTCAACCAGTCACTTAAGCAGACTAACTTGTTCACATTTTCAGATGACAGAGCTGATCTCTTTTTTTGTACAATATGGCCTGCTAGAGAGAAAAGTCTTTCACAAGGCACTGTTGAAGCGGGTGTGGCCAAGTACTTTTCTCAAAGTGCTACAAGGTGCAACAGAGTTAAATGTCAATAAAACAAGTAATAAAACAACATACCTTTAACCAGTCCAGATTCAAGTTCTGCTTTCGTTTGTTGAGATCGTTTGTAAATGCAGTCTTGAAGTGGACTTCATAAGCTGGATCAACATCTGACACCTCCATTGTATGCAGAAGATGGCAGAGCGCAGGTAGCACAGCAGAGCAAGATACATACTTTTCCCCACCTAGGAGCTGTGTGACGTACCTGCAGAGCAGACATACAAGAACACACCACAGTTAAATTACTGAATACTATTAAATTATTAGTATTCATTTAATAGTATCATTTGCATGATTATTGTTAATAGTATTAATAATAATCATGCAACTGATATTACATTTTTTATTATAGCCCGTGAACATGTCTATATAGTAGGATTAATCTATTATCATTTGTGTTAGATTCATTATTAAAATGTTATTGTTAATTGTTATTACTCACGGAGGTCCAGTGGTCTCCAGTTAGAGCAATATATTCAGCATTCTCCAGCTGCAGTGCTTTAGAAGTCTTCGTGGTGTCATACAGTTCATGTATTCTTTTAACAATACTGTAGTCCTCCGGGAAGGCAACGTTACTGTCGGGTCTCCTGTGTAGACGCGAAGCATATTAAGAAGCCCCCAGTCTTCAACTATGTTAAGTGGTCTACAGTCTTGGGCTATCCATTTAGCGGTAGCATAACTTGCTTTCTCTGCTGTCGTTTTGTTCACTTTTGGACGGCTAAACTCCGCCATCGTTGTCTGCCGAGCACACTTTGATGTAGTTGGATCCTCCGAACTAGCATTCTTGCTAACGGAAGTAGCATTCTTGCTAACATCGGCGAAAACATGCTTCGCCCGAAGATGGTATTTTAGGCTGGTTGTGCTTCGGTGAAAAGAAAATTCATCGCTGCAATAGGTACATACCACCTTGGTTTTATCCACGCTCCCATCGGGTTTTTTTTTTAAAGTAAATTTGCCACCAACCACACTTTTTGGACTAAATCATGTTTGTTTTCCAAGCCGAGTCTTTCCAGAAGTGACGTACGTGAGCTCATTTGCGCATGCGCATATCAGTTACGCAGGAGGCGAGCTGCTCTCTTCTTCTGCTGGCGGTTGGCAAACGACTTTAAGCGCATTACTGCCCCCACTAGACTGAAAGCGGGATTAATCTTCATTTTTATAATATTAACTGATTAATCATTTTACATTAATCTCATGAGTTAACGCGTTAACTATCCCACCATTAATATATATATATATATATATATATTTATTTATTTATTTATTTATATACATACTGTTTAAGGTTAACAGCAAAATGCATGAAAAACAATCTTCTCAAAATGTGCAATATTAAACAAAATACAAACCTTTGTCTATAATCTTTCGTTTTCGTTTCATGGTACAGAGCACCTTACTGGTTTCTACCAAAAAGAAGACTTTTGGTTAAAGATTCATTAAACTTGGCTAAATATTGCAGTTGATAAAATAATCAAGAGGGAAATTGGACATTTTTAAATGAATATAACGTGGTATCA